>MU159879.1:83510-119927 GCA_015888305.1 Antheraea pernyi | reverse complement strand
AGTGTTTATTTTTGTCAGGGCTGTCCGAAATTGCTGAACCGACTTTGACGAGACTTAATCATAGATAGAGAATTTTAGAAAAAAGATCATTACACACAATAAAAAAAAACCTATAATCTGCCTGCAGCGCCACCTACAAGATCTAATTGTGAATCAAAGTCATTATCGAATTCACATTTTTTTATTAAAAACTGTCCAGCCGTTTAGGAAGAGTTCAGTCACATACACAAGAAATATATATACATATGCAGATAGAACAAGGTCTCAATGTCTTTCTGTGTATGTCCTTAGTCCTTCTTAAGTAAACTTTTGGACACGGTATTCATTACAGTTCAGAGAACTTCTTTACGCACAACAATATAGCAATAATAAAATTCAATTTTGTACAACACGGCTTATTCCAACTCCGGTGTAGGAAGCTTCCAAAAAATAGTAATTATATTAAACATATTTTAATGAAACTGTTTTGTAGTTTCAGTATAGTGCATTGTAAATTCACTAAGTCATTTTAACTCCCTTTTGAACAATTATCATATATTGTATTTTTACTAAAGATTAATCAATTATTATAATATAATATAGTGTGTGAGTGACTCTCGAAGACTAATAATAACTTTTGTATTAATAATTCACAAAATAAATAAATAATAAATAATTGAAACTTTCTTTAGCACTCGAGCTTATACTTATACAGATCTCTAACCAGGATGTTGTTAATATCTAATCGTGATTTAAGTAAAAATACTCAAGTGTGACGTAGACGATAAATTTTATAAAAACCAAAAACGATAGTACTATTGCCCGATAACAATATATTGGCATGTTAACTTTATGAGCAGGGACAATAATAATTACAACGTGTAAAGTTTTTATTGAACTTAGGCCAACGATTCGGTAAATTTACAAGATATATAAGAGGAATTTAAAAAAATTTAGAAATTGCAATGGTCTCCGAAATTTCCAACTGAGTAAGAAAACTAAAAATATTTATAAACATTCAAAGACTTTGTAATAATTTCAGTTTCAATATTTTTTGTAACCTTACAAAAAACTGTTTTAAATATAATGACAATGTTTTTAAATTTTAATACAATGTATGTAACATTACAAAACACATTGCACGTAATTCGCATGAAAGAACAAAATCATATTAAAATAGTATTTCTCATATTTTAATAGTATACATATATACTACATACATATATTTATCATAATAAATAAGTATAAAAAGATGTATAAAAATAATGCAGATTAAAATATTGCTTTAATGGATCACTTTTAAATGAAAAAATTGTACGTTGTATCCGGGACACACGTACATTCTATTTAACGATTTTCCTGTCCCAGTAGAGTTAAATGCTACTAGGTCACCAGAACGCAGAGAGTAATCTCCAGTGCGGTCCAGTTATTCTCAAAGCATAACTACGGAAACGCGCCAGCGTCCGTATTGCGGTCTCTTACTATTTCTGTTCCCCTGGTACTAACAAGTACACGAATGAATTCTTTCTAAATATCTTAAAATATTTTAAAAAAATGGTGGCAGGAAGTAATTCGTGACTTCATGAACCTTTAATAATAATAGTTACTTTTTTTTTTACTTTTTAGTTTTTATGAAATGTATGGTAAATTGAACCTATAAAGTTAACAACAAACAAGCGCTACTTCTATAATGTTAGTTCCAATATAAAAATTGCGTTAGAAAAGCGTCATTGAATACTTCTAGCATTACATTGATTATTTGGATAATTATTGCATATTTGTTTATTTTTATGATTATTTCAATATTCATTAAGTTAATTAGGAACTCTAAAGCTTTGTTTGATCAGGAACACAATAGAACGATACCTGATACCTGACGAGAATTATTTATCTTATTTATACGTATATAGTAAGTTTGTATTGAAATAAATATTTTTGTTTGATCGATTCGATTCATTATCATTTCCTCCTTCAATAAACATTATTTTGTACGTACGTTTCAGCTTTAATAGGTTAAACCTATAACACTGATTCTTTGAGAGTGCATCTGCTACTGTAATTATTTTTGAACTGAAGACTTTTATGGTACTCATTTGTGATCTTGAAAAGTTTAAATTTAAGGTTTTTTTCCAAACTGTCTACGCTATTTCCTTGACCTAGCAAGATCTTAACAGCTACAACGGACTACCTTAACAGCTTCACCGGACTACTACTAAACTTACTACTAAAAATGTAAGCTATAAATTATTAACGCCCACAAGAGCCAGCTGTCCGTAAAACTTACAATACGTTTATTCACTCCTGGTAGAAATTTGCCATCTTTATGCACAATTTCACTAACATATTGATAGTAAAAAAACAATTTAAGATAGAAAAAATCTGTCTAATATATATCCATTATTATTATTTATCTCTGAAGAACATGCAGGTTTTTTTTTTCCTTTTTCGAACTGACTACGCTATTGACCAAGCAAGGTCTTAACAGCTTCACTGGACTACTAAGGCGAGCGCTTAAGGCACTCAGCCGATTTTATTTTGACAACTAGCTCAAGGGTGCGCGGCACACCTCGGCTTTGGCTGTTGCCTGATTTTCTAAAGACTAAGCACCAAAACAAGTCACTGTACCCAAATCAACATGAGTGCGCTATTATTTCCAGCAACACCCAAACTGTGGGTTATTTAATTCGTTTAGTCTGTTTTTTTTTATCGAAGCACGGCCAAAGTGACTTTACGCCTGATGGTGAGCACAGTATAATCTAAAAACAATGGCGACTACCGAGAGACATACTATCCCTCACCAGTCGCCGCTGTCATGCCGGCTTGCATAAATGTCTCTTCACGTTACGCTTGAAGGACCCCATATTATAGGAAGGAGGGAACACACTGGCCGGGAGATTGTTCCACAGCTTCACTGTACGGAGATAAGAAGTTGCGAACTTTTTAGTTCGTGCCCAGATAGGATTTACCGTAAAACTATGGCTCCGAAGCCCAGCGCGCGTGGTTCGGGTATGAAAAGGAGAGGAAGGGATTAAATTAAATAGCTCTTCAGAACACTCGCCATGATACAGACGGTAGAACACGCTCAGTGAGGCAATGTCTCTGCACAACTGAAGCGGCTCTATAAATTGTGTAATGTCTGAATCATTAACAATGCGGACAGCCAGTCTCTGCAACCTGTCCAGGGCATCTAGTAGGTATTTGGCGGAACCGTTCCAGAGGTGCAAAAAATACTCCTCGCAAGGCCGAACTTGTGCCTTATAAAGGAGGTATAGTTGATCAGGCGTGAAAAACCGTCGTACCCTGTTCAGGATTCCGATTCTCCGAGATGCAGTGAAGATGACGCTCCCGATGTAATCCCTGTTGTTCTTAAGCAGACGGGGCTTGCTTAGAAAACCCGATATAAAAAAATAAAGTCAATTCTTCTATCTTTTCAATTCTACTAATAAAAGAAAGTAGACGCACATTTGAAACTTTAAGCGATATAGATTAATCAGTAACACCTTCAATTCGCTGAACTTATTTTTTAACGAAACTAATATTGTGTAATCTTTCTTATTAAAATACATTTATTAAGTGAAAGTAAAAATTATTGTAAATTAATAATATAAAATGGATGATAACGATTCGTAGTAGTGATTTGGAAACGGTTATGTAGCTGTCGTTCGTAATTGATCGTATTCTGTACTGATGTATCGCAGGCTATTATCCCAGATCTACGGCCAAACAAACTACACTCGACGTATCCAATCAGTCGATGTATGGGCCAACGCCCCTTGTTCCACATTTACAAGAGTTTCGCACTGCTATAATCGACAAAATTTGTTTCACTCCTTCACAAACTCCGTGTTTAAACGAAGACAGTACCTATGTTGTTATCTTGTACATATATCAGTGTGTTCACGCGGAGGAAGTGACACTTCTTTAGTTTATACTCGTATGTATTAAATTATATATACCTTTATGAGAATGCTCATCTATACTTATAATAAAACTGTAAATCTAACGTGTCTGTACTTTTTAGATTTTAGTGAAAAAAATTGTTCATCTGTCTTAGAATAATAATTTTAGAAATGTCTGTCTGTTTGTTTGACACACATCAATGCTGAAGTACTGCGTTCACGATAAAACAAAATCATAAAGCATATCCTCAAGTAACAATTATTCTTTGTTTCATTAAATCGGTCGATAGACTCAGTTGATAGAATCTTCATAGAATCGGTTCATTCTATCAAAAGTTATTGTAAATTTAATGACGACGTGACTTAAGTACCAGAGAAAAGTAAATGGAATTAACACATTCAGGTGATTTAATTAATAACTGTTTTTTAAATAAGGTTCCACGCGCACGAAGTCGCGGTCACAGCTAGTTATTAGTAAAAATAGATGATCTATTGTATGGACATAGAGGTATTGCCTTTGATAAAGAACACCTAATAAAGTTCAAAATTTAATAATTCAATGAACTATGGTCGAATTCCGACCACTGGGCGTCCACTAGTATGGGTTAAATGGTTAAACAAAATAACTCTCGTAATCTTCCTCAAAAGGAATTGTACTTATATAATTTTTTACATGAAGAATATAACCATGTATAAAGTATGAAATTTAGTTTTCACAACTATGTATTATATTAGTAACTAGCCTCAGCCCGCGACTTCGTTTGCGTGGAATAGTTACTTTGAGCTAACGCTAACACTCAGCGGAAGCTCTCAAGAGGAAAACACCCAATTTTGAGACATTCTTCATTGGTTCAACCATTTGTTCCTGAGGTTACCCACTACAACCACTACACCTACTCTTAATAATATTAGTATAGATTAATCATTTCTAATGTTCAGTGGTTACGTCAGAAGAATGGAGATTTTATCGAACGTGCTTATATTTGTTTCTCAAGGACATTTATACGAAATAATTCACTCGCCTTGACACCAAAATTCGTTTGATCAATTTCACGACCCGAGAACAACGATAAACCGGACCATTTTATTATTCTTCGAGCAAATTTATAAATAATTTTGAAAATAAGCTAATGGTTTTAATTCTTTGGAGACACAGTAATAATTTTTGCAATAGTTTATGACAAAGGCATAATATGTTTAATCGAGAAAGGTAAATAGTTATTTTCTCCTAAATTATGTTTACTTGAAATGCTTATCTTCGTCTTTTAATGACATAACTATTGTTTATCTTATATATGAAGCCAAAACTTTGTACCCCTTTTTAAGCGAAATACCCAGAAATACCACACCACCCACCTATGGTGTCCTGTAAAATTAAATGAAAATCGTGTCATGAGTTGCGATAAATTTCTTTATTTTCGTAAAGTTATGTTTAATTAGAATTTGAGAGTCTTACCTTATGTAACCGCCTGTTTTTTGTTTCAAATTTATAATTAATTTTTATTTAGATATAGTTTTTTAAAATGTATAAAATTAAAAAAAAAAGTGGCAAATAACTGAGTATCCATGTTGAAAACCTTTGATTATAGAAGTATACCTACCCTTTGACAAAATAACCCTAATAAAGTTCAAACTTTGAAAAATCAATGAACTATGGTCGAATGTCGGCCACTGACCACTAGTAACTATAAACGACTATTCAATTTTATAATTATACTATGATAATTCAATGTTCCTTCTATGTTTAATCGAGTCCACAAGGACGAAATCGTGGATAAGAGTGGATTAATTAAAATGACTTATAAATTGCACAATGCATTATTGAAACGATTGTTTATATAAAATTAGTTGATGCACGTGGCTTTGCTTTTGTAAAACTGGTTTTATTGTATGATGGAAATTACGTGTTTTGTCTGAATCAATTAGGTCTTCTCTTTTATTTGTTTAAATGGAATTTTGATTAATTCATTTTACTATTTTTTTACGATACCGATACAGATTTTTAGTTTTACTAAACAGTTTTTTTATGAGAGAGAGAGTTCTTCTATCTACTAGTAAGTTTTATCAATATCGTCCCCCAATTTTGTATATTAGTTCGGACATACATTAAAAACTTCAGCGTCATGTATTCGTAGCGATACAAAATAAAGTGTACAAATAACTTTATATAAGACTAGCTGTCAGTGTCACCCGCGGATCCGCACGCGTTCTTTTTTAAATGTATTAAAGAAATGTAAAATTGTAAGTAGGTGTACACTACAGAAATGTATTTCAATAACATTTGTAACTACGAAACGCACGCCATCTACTGTAACATGTAACGTGTACATTAGATATATGAATACGAATAGTATATAGAATGGGATGGGATTTATCATCAGCAACATACCTGGAATTTCAACCTACTATATACCACCCTCAGTGCTCACTAACACTATATAAGAAAGTAATGAAACTATATATTATCGAACAATATGTGTTAATTTTTTTATTATATAGATATAACATGCCCATATTATCGATATAATTGTGTTATTCTTATACATTGCTATAATCACTGAGTAGTAAGCTCGGCGAAGCTGTAAAGGCTGCAAGGTTAATAGCATTGTCAGTTTGAGAAAAAAAACCTGAGTTATGTAGGTGCAAACTCAGTAAATAAAACAAAATGGCCGCCAAATTGACCAAAATGATAATATAATTCAAATTACATACATTTATTCTTGGAGTCCAGTACAGCGCACGTCTCACGCGCTTATTTACATAAAACAAATTATTTTTGTCAATTTCACACGAACGAATGCACAGGTAACTTTTTCAACAGGATCATCACTACATTGAGTAAAACAAAGTCCTCTGATCTGTCTGTTTGTCTGTTCGCAATAAAGTCAAAAACTACAGAATGGATTTACACGTCATTTTCACCAGTAGGTAGAACGGTTCATGAGGAAGGTTTAAATATAATTTGTCAAGGTTTTCTTTTTGTTATCAGGGCGGGACAACGTCTGCCGAGCCCGCTAGCTTAAAATAAAATAACTCATTAGTTAGTTATCTGCCAGTGAAAGTCCCGTGAAAATTAATTCAAGCATTTTGGATATTCCACTGCAGCCGAAAAAAACCTAAATGACTTTTTATGAGGTATGCAATTTACCGGTGAATATCGCGTGAAAATCGGTCCAACCGTTTTGAAAATAGTAATGCGGACGAAGCGGCGGACAAATAAAATAGAATATGTCAACCGTTATAACTTCGCCTATCTGCCAATAAGATTCCCGTTAAAATAGGTCCAGCCGTTTTGGAGATTTCCCGGAACGAATAAACAAACAGACAAAATATAATAAATAATATATAAATATCGACCATATATAAAAACATTTTTTTTTGTTATTCGTAGCTATTTCCATTCACCAGAAAGTTGTTACTTTAATTTTACATACACACACTTTATTTGTATAATACTTAATAGATTACAAATTACTAGCTGTACCCGCAGCTCCACACGCGTTTTTTTATTCGTATTAAAGAATTATAAAATTGTGAGACTATGTACAATTATAGAAAAAGCAATTGTAAATACGTACGACACGCACGCTACTTACAGTAACATGTAACGTGTACATTAGATATATAAATACTAACAGCATGCCAAATTAGGTTTCTCATCAGCAACATGTTTGGAACCTTAACCCACAATATAACTACATCAGTGCTCACTTACACTGTATAAGGAACTAATGAAATGAAACTGTATTATGGAACTCTTTACGTAATACATTTATAATCTTAGATCTTATTAGGAAGACGTATCATAAAAGTTATTAATAATTATAATGTCGAATTGTAAACCATAAGCTGATAATTATTTCTCTAATTAAAAATAAAGAATGAGTTGAAATCTTGCTAAATTTCACACAGACGAAGTCGCGGGTAACAGCTAGTCCAAAATAGAATAACTTCAATTACTTTTTATAAGATTCGCTATCTACCAGTGAAAATCGGTCTAACTGTTTTGGAGATAGCACTGCGAGCGAACCCACGGTTAACAGTTAGTTTAAATTAAAATAGACTAAATTACTTGATTTGATGTCCGCTATTTGCTGAAGAAAGTTCCAAGAAAATCGGTCCAATCGTTTTGGAGATAGCATTGCGGACGAAGCCACGGTTAATAGCTAATCTAATTTAGAGTAAGAGAGAGAGAGAGTAGAGTAACCTGCTGTAAGTTCAGCTATCTGCCAATGAAATTTTTGTCAAAATCGGTCCTTCCGTATTACCCGGAACAAACAGACAGACAGACCGATAAAAAAAAATTAAAAATTGTATTTTTGTTATCAATAACGTGTATACTTTCGTACACAATCAGTTTTTTTTTTATTTTGATATTACATACAGACACTTCATTTTTATTATATGTATAGATAGATGACTGAAATTACTTTTATTGCATAAAATAATGATAACGATTAGGTAATGAATAAAAACGAAGACGTAGTAATGTAAAAAGATAAATCGGTAGGGCACGGGCACGGGTGTGCGGTCAGTCCGCTGGGCGTGCGGCAGCCCGCGCCTGCTGCCCGACGTGTTGAGGACGACACTCACCCGTGCCCGTGCTTCCAGGATGCACGCGGTGGGCCTGCACTCCGCGCTCGCCATCCGCCGCGAGCGCAAGCGACGTGCCGAGCAGCAGCGTGCCAAGGAACGACGCTACTCCCTGCAGTCTTCAGAGTCAGGAGTCACATCGCCGCACTGCTCCACCGGCAGTCTCGAAAGGAGGCGGTACCGCAAAACCAGAGCCACTGACAATGAAGTCGTCTCCTCCGTTGGCATGCTCCATCTTGGGGTAGTCTTCCTCGTTCTTGGAATGTTTCTAGTAGGGAGCGGATGGCTACCCGATGACGTCACGTCATGGAGCAGTGTAGGATCAGTTAGTTGGTTCAATGAGCTGGTGTGTTCCGGACTCTTCGCACTTGCAGTCGGCATATTTCTAATCGCTTTGCACAAATACCTGACAAAGAGTGAAGAGGACGCTTTGGAAGATTACGTGCAGAGGCAACTGACGAGGTCTCGATCCGGGCATAGGTTGGAGAGAGACGCTGAGACAGGTGGTATGCACACCAAGAATGCGAGAAGAGCTAAAGCCACTGAAGTCTTGCCTGAAACCGTTACAGAGACTTATACCCAACCATCGCCCGACAGGGTCCATGGATTCGTAAACGCGCTTGCTCTTAACGGTGAAATTATCAGAGAATTGCCTCTCGAACAAATAACAGAGGAAGAAATCTCAGTTACTTCGGAGACGGATAGAAGACTCGGCAGATTTAACAAGGATACTTATTCAACTCCATCTGTAGCCCCAAGTTTAAGCCCTGGATCGCCATCTGACACGCGGGAGTTGCTAACCGATGGACGGTACATGGTAATGTCGCGAATATGAGCGATTGAAATCCAGTAATTCACTGATTCCTATAAACGACTTCTATTTCAAAACATTTTGCCAATGAAACCAAGTTTCTCGAAACTTTGCTATAATGTTCACTTTTCACAATGAGATTTACTGTAAACGTCTGAGTTCGGAATCCGGGTTTTGCTGATCATTGGCTTCTCAACAATGGCATGTGGTAACTAGAATTGGACCGTGTATTTTGCGATTACAAGGAGCATTTAATCGAGTGATTTTATTAGTTTCTGTCCGTGTGTTACGCATTTGCCTAATGATTTCGCTACATTATATGATAGTGAGCTTCGAGGCTTCGCCGCTGTTTCATTGATTGTTGTGTTACACACGTTTCACTGTTTCACAACTTTGAATTAAGACGGACCAACTGTTTATTAATGTAGTAGTAAATTGTATTATGGCCGACATGTTTATAACTACAGTCATAAAATAAACGGATTAATGGAGTATATTGCATGGCTTGGAATAATTTTAACTGCCCTTTTCCTCTTTGTGGCACATTGCGAAATGTTTTCAAATGCTTTCCGTAATATATTAATCCGTAATAATTCCGTAATAAAATATTCTCGAGATCATGATAATTCATTTAGACAGATGTAGAGATAGGGAACCAAAGAGATAAAAGGAGAGAAGATGAACGAAGTCTGGTACTTTAATATATTCAGCGCAAATTCTGCTATAAGTATTGCAAAATATAAAAATCAACCAAAATACTTTATTTTATTACTTTTTTTATTTTACTTTAAGGCCCTTAAAAGGCCTCAAAAACTCTGCCGGTATCGGAAAACAATGCAGTCATCGAAAAGAACAGTTAAGAAACTCGATAGTCTTTGTCTTTTAATTGTATATACCTATATTTATAACAATATATATTACTTGTAATTACAATTGTGTCATTGAAAGTGACAATGAAAGAAAGGTGTCATTTCTAGACATTACTATCGCTAATATATCGATCCACCCTAACATTTTGACATCAAAACCTACTTGTCACGGTATTTGAACTTCTATTATTCAAAGCGGTAATATACTTTAGAATTTTATGTAGAACCTAACACAATTAGTTATCATTGTTTCTAGTATTAAAATCATTCCATTCCTCTACTAGAACAACAAACTCTTGACTGAAGTTGTAAACAGGTCAACAGGTCGATTGTACTTCTATATATATTAGCTGGAGACTGATTCTATTGATCTTGTAACTAAAAAAAATAGACATTGATTTTTAATTTTTAAATATACCTAATAATTTATTGACGTAAACTTGTTTAAGGCTACAATTAAAATGAATATAAAAAAATCCGAATAGTGAATTATGTTTACATATAAGCTGTGCCAAAGGTTTCATGGCATTATCACTTATTTCTTCTAATTTTGTATTCATATTTATTTTTACAGTCAATTCAAAGGCGGAATTAATGGATATTCAGAAACTATTTATAATAAAGCATTATGTTATGATAAACGACACACACATAAGAAATTTATTTGACTAAGACTCTTACTGCCTTTGAATTGAATATTCAGTTTACTAAAACTTTAATTTGAATTTTTTAAACAAGTTTTTATTTATAAGGCTGTGAATATCTGTATGTATGATGCGTGTCAAATAAGAAGATTACTGTCACCCCGCCATCTTGGTTTGCATTACACATGCAACTTCAGTCAATAATGTACAATAGTAAAATCAGTAACTTATATTATAAACTATAATGTAAATATATTACGTAATTGGCCATAGTTTAATTATAGAAACTTTGCTATCGACATGCATCGACAAAATAAAGTAATAAAATATACTTTTAATGTTTTATGATACATTTATAAATACAAGTTTGATTCTTCTATTATAGTAATTTTAAATGTATTGGTCTTTAATAAGAATTAAAAGTGCTATATATATGTTTCATGGGTTGTCGGCAAGCAGTACAATTTTGACAAGTAGTAAGTGAAGTTGGCGCGGTTACCTTCTCATTTGAAACGTATAGTATATACGATCAAATTCGTAAAATGTTTGTATAATACGCTCGGTACTGATTTTATGGAAATGACTGTATTATATAAAATTATACAAGTCAAATTATGAGTATACTTAAACAAAAATTGATATTATTATAAGCTTAAAAGACACGAGCTTAGCTTCACAATGCTCAACACTAAATTATTTTCACGTATAACATCTTTCTCATCTTACACTTTTCTTTCATATTGATATGCGTTGTTATTAAATATATGAAATTACTTTTCAATGTATATAATTATTTTAATGTCGTATTTAGTATGAATTATGTATACATTTTTCCTGTCTGTAAGTATAGCAAATTCGACGTTTAAAAAATAATTAGCATGTCGAAATCGTAATAATTGTATGCTTTTTGCACATTTAATTTACATAAAAAAGCGAATATGGAATATTACAAGGTTTATACATTTTTGCTATCTCTTTAGAGTTAAGTAACGATGATATATGTTTTAATGATAATTTATTATGAAGAATAATATGCGTGTACGTTTTCTAAACTTACGCTTCAGAGCTCATGAGTGGGATTTGTAATTTTGTTTCAGAGAGAGACTGGTTAAAAAATTTAAAATACTTCAAATTTAAACCAAAATCGTGAACGCTTATGCTCTATTTCTATTACTTAAACGTATTCTGTAAGTTGCCTTATTAATCTTTCACAAGTACCACCACTATTGCATTTACAGCACAAATGATAAGATAGGAACTTAGAAAAATATTTTAATATGTATCATTCGTTAAAATGTACGAATATTTCATGCACAAGTTCGTAACTCGGGTAATTAATGCACTTAATTTTGTTAAAGACAGTAAATGTAACAAGAAAGTATATATTTTCCAGCCTAATAAATCCATACGATATAACCTGTGCATAGTTAAAAAAAAAAAGTATGCCATAAACTGTCCTGTCTTACCCGCCATCTTTATTCCCCCCAAACTTTGACAGCAGATTATCACTTAAGTTGAAATGTTGTATAAAATACTGTATACTGCGATTATGGAAAGGCATTTTAACTGTAATTTTAATTAAAAACGAATATTTTATTGTAATTTTAAAATACTTTCCTATTTATTATAAACATGTAGTGTTTATCTGTCGTCTCGATGTCTAGAACATGCTAGCTTGTGTATTAAATAATAAGTAATAATAAAAAACGGATTTTAAATAAATGCACAGATTTCTATTTCTATAAATAACTTTACCGCAGATTTTTGATCTGAGATTCAACGAAACAGTTAGCATTATTATTAATAAATGTACATATAACCAAATAAATATACATATAAAACCTAGACATAAAAAGTTCATTGGTACTGCAGTAAAACCATCTTGGAAGTTTCAACGGAAAATTTAGGTCTGCCATCTTGTAATTCTCAATTATTTAAATTTTATATTAGAATTTGGTTATCGAAGGTATGTCATTCTCTCTAGATACAACTATGATAAATATATGCCAAAGATATCATTTGAATACGGCATTATTGCTATGTAAAATATAGTAAAACCGAATATAATAATAATGCTAACTGTTGAAAAATAAGATTTTTAAAATAATAATGCACGAATAATAAATATATGATAGATTGATCCCATAGTGTGTCACGTTAATTATGACATTTCTTGTGCCTATACGACTTTTTATATTTAGATATTTTTGATATAGTATAATTCAATTTATAATATTTGCTAAGTGTCACGTGTAAATAATATTACAACATGCATTTTTGAACTTACATTACTAATTATCTGAGTATATTAATAGTGACTCACCTCGTTTCGTATGCATAACCTAAAAAAACAATCGAATGTCTGAAATTACACTGTAAATTTATACATTACAATTTTCGATCCAAAATTAGTAAAATATGTTTAATGCCATAACACATTTTTAACGAAGCTCTGGATGGTAGGAAATGGAAGTCTTGTCGGCTCGTAGCAACATAAACCAACGAAAGCGTAGCATGCGCCATATTGGCTCACTGGCGCCATATTGACATGTCATGTTCTGTTGTATATCCAGTAATTATGGAGTGTAGAGGTAAGGCGAACCACCTATGTGTATAAAAAAGTGTCCGTTAAAATGCGTTAAATTAGCGTGGCGCTACAGTAACAACAGTGTTCATTATTGTGCAATGATTTCAACAAGTTTAACAAAAGTGAACACACAAAAATCATTAAAGTTCACAAAAATTCTATGACACCTACCATTTCTTACAGTAGTTATTTTATGTTAGGTTAGGTTATATTTACAAGATTATTTCGGACTATGCACTAACCTTTGCCTATGTTTGCGCTATTTTGGAGGATACTGAAACTATTGTTTAGTGCTTGGAACTGTACACTTTTTCAACATATCTCCTCATTTGTAATAGTTGTCCTTACCTCTACCCCCCATACCAGTAATGAAACGCGGTGTTAGGGTCACAATTCCCGACAGGATCGTTACCATAATGGGCATGGTGATACACCAGACGTAGTGACTCAAAAGAGTGAGAAGTTTGTCGCGTTTTGAGATCAGCGAGTGTATTATATTCCAAAAATAATACACAAACAACTATCTATGGACTGTAAAACTCACTGTTTTCACGAATAGCCATAAAATCAAAAGAATCTATTCTTATGAAATGTGTTATGGATCATAAGCACTATAAAGTCACTATAATTTTCCATCTAAATATCATGCAAAGCTCAAAGTACTGTGTTTTTACTTGTATTAAGTGTGATTTATTTATGCAGTTTGATGTCGTGAATATTTTTAAGAACGCTTTTGCGCATTTTTAATGTCTTATACAATTATTATGATGCACTTTTCAATATATTTACTACATTGTGTAATCGTTCGAGTCGTATTTCATTTCCCGGTTATAGCGCAATAAACAAATAGAGCCGGCATCTGTTTATATTTATCGCAAAGCTACTTTATAACAGGTCGATAAATTCTGTGTAAAATTCTAAATATTTTGATAGGTGATCAAAATGTTTTATTGGGTAATTCTTTATCACAATTCTATTTATTATATATTAGGATAACAATTTACGAACTGTTTTGTAATTTTATCTATCCATGTGTCCATGCGCTATTTACTCATTTTCATGTCTTGATTGAAATATAAGACTTATACGTAGTCTGCGGTGAAAGGATACTTCTTGAAATTCTGTCCTCTTTAAGCATAATAAACGATTTGCTTATAGGAGTTTTCGTGCGGGATCTTGGAATGTCATGTAATGGATTTTATATTTTATTTATAATCTTGTGTTATTTGACTGTATATTTTGTAATATTGGTGGTGTTTTACGTAATATAGTTCGGTTATTGTGCACAAGTGATGTGGACGGGAAATAATATCACGGAGTATGGATTCTGACTAGCCACGAAAACTCCACCATCTTGTTAGAATATTGAAGTGATTGCAATAAATTTGTAATATTATCTACTCGACAATGGCAGTCATAATGTACAGCAGATTGGTTACCGAAAATAAAACTAAATCTTTTTTTTCTTTTATGTCAAAAGGCGGCAAACGAACAGGTGGGTCACCTGATGTTAAGTGATCACCACCGTCCATAGACACTAGCAACACCAAGGGAGTCGCAAGTGCGTTGCCAGCCTGTGTATGGGGGAGTGGTAGGGAAAAGAGAAAGGGGAAGGGAAAGGGGGAAAGGAGATGGCCCTCCGGCACTCTCACTGACCGGGCGAAACGCAACAATGCAAGCATAGTTACTTCACGTCGGTGTTCTGTGAGAGGGTGGTAGTACCCCGGACGAGCCGACCCATTCATGCTGAAACCAGTAATAGCTACAGCGTGGCTCTACCACCTATAATAAACGATAACCTATAATAAATATTATTTCCTTATAAAATATATAAAAACGCCAGTATATCATAAGTCAGAATTATTCATTTCTCAACTCAACGTTACTCAGCTCAACTTTTTAAAGCCCTGGAAATGCAGTTCAAATTAGTTCTAGAGTGGCTAGAGAATAGAGAAGCCAACTTTCTGCAAATTGAACGAGGGACATTTCCAGTAAAAGCGAAGTCATTAAAGTTATTTACTTTTTTAAATCATAATTATTTCTAGACCATCATTTTTTATCATTTGAGGACTTTTGTTTAAAGTGTCGTAGAAGTTTTAGAAAGAGCCTAAATTAAATTTAACCATAGATAGGCTTTCGCTGAGATTTTCTCAGATGTCTATACTGCATTCATCAACGCATACAGATGCTATGCTGTATATGTGTGTATTGTAGTGGAATTGAAAAATAGGCATAGCGGGACTGAGGGACGCAACCAGCGGTTTACAGGACTATGTTACTATGTAGTTTTATTATTGCAATCTGTCATAACGCCTTGGCCCCGCAGAATAAGGGAAGGTTAACCGCCTTACTAGAGAAACTCAAAGGAATTGTAACAAGATTTTTTTTTAACAGTTTTTTTTTTAAACAGTATATAAAAGAATACGAATTACAATGTTATATTGTTCAAGTTCTAGAGTAAAATTTAAATAATCAATCACCGCAGACTCCGTAAAAAGTTAAACATAACTAAATATAATTGTATTATAACATAAAATGGTTTTTAATTTTTATTATAAATAATACTAACTGACAGCCAAATGGAATTGTATAAAGAAAGACAAAGAATTTGATAAATCCTCTTTACATATTAAAAACTTACCATATAATTCGCTATGAGAACATTTTACACATAATTTCTTCTACATATTTGTTATAATTAAAGTCTTCATTTATTCTATAAATAACAGTATGATTATCAGCAATATACTACTAAATTTTAATATTAGATTCCAATATAGAACTTTTACATATTTAATAATTATAAAATTCATTTGTACAATTTTTCTCATAGTGAATCAAAGAATTTTAAACTCAAATACCAAGATATTTAACTACACCCGAATGTATTTCATTTACTTTCTTTTGTAACACGTATATACTAATAAAAATTTTAACATTCAAACTGTGTTTAAATTACAAAAAAATAAAACATTTTATACAATTCAGCGAATTTACAGATAAAGAAATGTTATTACAAATTAAAAATAGAAATAAACAAGGGCGGTATAACTATACAAATAATATAGGCTTTGTACAGCCGTCAATCTTTTTGGCGCTCTGAATATAGCTGTAAGTTCGCGTAATATAGTCAATAGCTTAATACAAAACAAAGTTAAAATATTATTATTGGAATCTAAAATTGGCATTTATTTATCCTTTAGTTGTCTCGATGTTATACATATAATATAATACGTATCATTACATAGTATAAAATAAAGTACCCTACCGCGTCTGTCTGTCCGCGATAAACTAAAAAACTACTGAAAGGATTTTCGTGCTGTTTTCACCAGTGGATAATGTGATTCACGGGGAAGATTTTGGTATATAATTTGTCAAGTTTTCTGTTAATAATCAGGGCGGGACAACGTCAGCCGGACCCGCCAGTTTATATCTAAATTTGTGTTCTGCGCAGCAAATTTCATAGCGGTTCAAAAATTAGTCGCTACCAGTTGTGCATGGATGTACGTCTTGACTACAAATTTAAAAATCACAATTATTATTATAAAGGGAACGGGCGATTGTAATAATATTTAGAAACTAGCTGTGCCCGCGACTTCGTCCGCTTGGTACTTTATATAAAAACAGTCATTAGTATAATCACGTGAATATATTAAGTCCATTTCCTTTTATGTACTTTTCTCTCGTACTTAAGTCGCGTCGTCATTAAAATTACAATAACTTTTGACATAGTGAACCGATTTTAATGACACAGAAACTAAATGTTAGTTACTAGAGAATATGCTTTATGATTTTCTTGGTGCGATTTTATCGTGAACGCAGTACTTCAACAGTGATGCGTGTTTAAACAAACAGACAAATAGACAGACAGACATTTCTAAAAATGGTTGAAATGTATTTTATTACTTATTCTAAAACACTTGCAACTATATTTGTCACAAAAATCTAAAAAGTACATGTTAGATTTACATTCCTATACATTTACAGAAAATGGGTAAAAAGTTTGGCGCTAACTGGACGTGTGGTGCAAATGTAATAATTAAAAATTTTCATATTAAGGAAACGGGCAATTGTATTAATATTTTGGAATAAGTCAAGCTTAATTTATACCATGTTGCTAAATTACTGTATTTGCAAATCTAAATCAATCAAAATCAAAATACTCTTTATTCAATTTAGGCCCTGAGAAGGCACTTATGAACGTCAAAGCTACCACCGGTTCGAAAAACAACCCAGTCATCGAGAAGAACCGGCAAGAAACTCGATCTGGTTTATCCTTTCATAATACATAACATATTTATTTTTATTATTACAACATAATTCACAGACACATAAAGCTACATTCATTTTTAGTGGCTGCACAGAGAGAGGCGTCACTTCCAGACGTCGCTATCGTTCACATACTGATCCACCCTGTAATAACCTTTATGTACTAAGACCCGCTTGACATAACATTTGAACCTACTATCCGGCAAATCGGTAATGTGTTTTGGGACTTTGTTATAAAATCTAACACTATTACCTAAAAAACTGTTACTGGTCTTAGTAAGCCTGAAACATGGAGTGACCAGTTTGTTATGGTTTCTGGTATTTACATTATGTCGGTCTTTTACTAAATCCAGATTATCTAAGTTTTTCCGGACGTACATCAAATTCTCAAGAATATATTGAGAGGGCAGAGTTAAAATACCGAATTCCTGAAACTTAGTCTTTAATGATTCACGAGGTGATATCATAGATCGCTCGAACTGCCCGTTTTTGTAGTAGGAATATGGTGTCTACCTCAGCTGCAGCCCCCCACAACAAAATGCCATAAGACATTAAGCTATGGAAGTAAGCGAAGTAGACCAACCTAGCAGTGGCAATATTTGTTAGCTGGCGAATTTTTCGAATGGCGAACGCAGCAGAACTTAATCTTCCAGCCAATTTTTTTATATGAGGACCCCATTGTAATTTAGAATCAAGTGTGATACCCAGGAACACAGTATTGTCAACTAAGCCAACTAGATTCCCTTGGATCTCGATTTTACTATCCAATCCGATCCGATATTAAATCCGTCACATATCTACAAATATATTAGGTTCCTGCCTCCTACGTTAAAGTGTGTTGTAGGAGTTAAAAATATTACGAAATAAGTTCAAATTTACATATAAGACTGTAATAGTATAAAAATAATAAAAATAAGACATTATAGTATAACCTTTTTACCCTATTTACCTTTTTAACCTATTTACTATTATATAGAATATATTATTATTCTAAATATTATATATATTTGTTAAAAAGATAAACCAGATCGAGTTTCTTTCCGGTTCTTCTCGATGACTGGGCTGTTTTACGAACCGGTTTCTTAGGGACTATATTGAATAAAGTGATTTTGATTTTGAACCTAATACAAAAATCGAGAACATTTATGTACGTTTTCTTACTCTTGGAATCTTATTCTTTGCCTGTGTGTAAAGATTTATGGAGAAGTAGTCCGGTGAAGCTGTTAAGACCTTGCTTGGTCAAAAGTGTAGTCAGTTCGAAAAAAAAACAAAAAATTTATGGAGAAGATTATGAACGTTGGCGTGTATAATAACAATTGATACAATTATAAACCTGTTAGTACATATATTAATGCGTTTCTAAATGGGAGATTAAGTATCTGTTTGAATTTCTTTAAGTGAGTATTTCTAAATAAATGGACTTAGCAATTAGCTTACAGTCGTAAACCTAACATGCTAACTTCGTTTATATGTTGAGTAAAGGACTCTCGAGACTGACATAGTCATGTCCTTCCAACCAATATACTATTTTGTGCTTCATTTTGTACGTATTTAAATTAGTAATCTGCAATCTTATTCTATCCGGGAATACGACAGCGTTGAATTAAATGTAAAAATCGGTGATTAATAAAATCATAGGTAAAAAGATATATTCAAAAACAATATCGATTTAATCTGGCCTCACTCTCTGTGAACATTTCTGTTCTCCGAGACGCAGCATGTCACTACAACATCCAGTTGTTGCTCACAATCAGAATGTACGATATCTGACTCAGTATACGGCGTGGTATTCAAAACGACAGTTAGCCGTACCTCAGTCACGTACTTATTTTTGTATGCTCGACGCAAAACCTCGAAACTATGAATTTAAACGAATAAATGATCCGGTTGCTATCGAAATTTTAAGGTAAGCAAAATTTTGTAACGGTATCGTTCGGTAGCAAGACTCACCGAACTATTTTACTGACATCTAATCTAATCTCAGAAACACTCGTCCATTTACTACCAGACCTTTTTACCCTTTAACCATACAGTAATGCCTCCGAGACGCAGCATGTCACTACAGCATCCAGTTGTTGCTCACAATCAGAATGTACGATATCTGACTCAGGATACGGCGTGGTACTCAAACAACAGTTACTACCAGACCTTTTTACCCTTTAACCATACAGTAATGCAATACAATCCGTAGGTTAAAATTTAATAGTAAAATTAAAGAATAATCTGTTCGTAATACAATCAATCAAAAGAATAACGAAGTAAAATAATTTCAGTTTCTATAAATTTTAATAATGAAAGTCTAGTTGTTCCTTGTTGTTACTTCCAATCCACTTTATTTGTTGTAGCCCGGTGAAGCTGTGAAGGCTCGCCAGGCCTATAGCTTAGTCAGTTCGAAGAAAAAAACACTTAATTTATGCCCAATAAACAAATAAGTATATATCCGCAAGATGCCACCAATATACAAGATCATACAACGCATCATTATGGATAAACAATAAAACATATCAGATATTTTTAACCGTCTATACGTTTTAGCGTTTGAACGTAATCTTACCTGGTGTTAAGTTACGATGTGGCCTAAGTTGATAACACTTAATCTAAAGAAGAACTAACTATCAAAATCCCGTCGAAAATCGAATTTTGATTTTATTACTTCAACATCAATATGACTATTATCACCTCTCGAAATATCATCGCAATGTCGTACGAGTCACTTAATTGGTAACTCAAGGACGTTTTCAAGGAGTACTTTTGATTATATAGCTATATATATATATATATATTACATAGCTTGGTCATGTAAGTGCAGTGAATTTCTTACGAGTGAAGCCTCACCAGCCTGTACACACCGTATGGAGAAGCCCCCAGGTAACTGAATGCAGAGAGACCGATTCGGAACGAAACTGGAACGTTCTATTCTGATTACTATACCGAGAACCTAGAATATTATAAAAGTTCCGTTCAAAACTTTTTTAACTTGTTACAGATATGCTCCAGTCTTTGTTGCAGCCAAGAGAGAATCAGCGATGTAAGTTATTTTCTTCTTTATCCGTTTAAATTTTTTCACTATAAATAAAGGAATAAGTATAATATATTCATGTTGTTTGCTCTTATACCTCAGTCACATAACAGGCTAATACCTAATATGGAAGTCCATTTATATATTTAATTTGTTTGACAAAAGACTTTAGTTTTTTTTTATTTTTATATTTGGCAACAAATCTTCTAAATTTTTACTGCTATTGTCGAGAAGGTAATAACAATATAAGTGTATTACGTTAATTTCGATGTTTTAAAAAGATGATGGCTCCCTCATTAAAACTATTCAGGGAGTGTTTGTGGTATCCCAAAATCCATGCTTCGTGGTATTATTTTCCATCCACTTCACATATGCAAAATACCTATATTGAATAAAGTGATTTTGATTTTGAACCTAATACAAAAATCGAGAACATTTATGTACGTTTTCTTACTCTTGGAATCTTATTCTTTGCCTGTGTGTAAAGATTTATGGAGAAGTAGTCCGGTGAAGCTGTTAAGACCTTGCTTGGTCAAAAGTGTAGTCAGTTCGAAAAAAAAACAAAAAATTTATGGAGAAGATTATGAACGTTGGCGTGTATAATAACAATTGATACAATTATAAACCTGTTAGTACATATATTAATGCGTTTCTAAATGGGAGATTAAGTATCTGTTTGAATTTCTTTAAGTGAGTATTTCTAAATAAATGGACTTAGCAATTAGCTTACAGTCGTAAACCTAACATGCTAACTTCGTTTATATGTTGAGTAAAGGACTCTCGAGACTGACATAGTCATGTCCTTCCAACCAATATACTATTTTGTGCTTCATTTTGTACGTATTTAAATTAGTAATCTGCAATCTTATTCTATCCGGGAATACGACAGCGTTGAATTAAATGTAAAAATCGGTGATTAATAAAATCATAGGTAAAAAGATATATTCAAAAACAATATCGATTTAATCTGGCCTCACTCTCTGTGAACATTTCTGTTCTCCGAGACGCAGCATGTCACTACAACATCCAGTTGTTGCTCACAATCAGAATGTACGATATCTGACTCAGTATACGGCGTGGTATTCAAAACGACAGTTAGCCGTACCTCAGTCACGTACTTATTTTTGTATGCTCGACGCAAAACCTCGAAACTATGAATTTAAACGAATAAATGATCCGGTTGCTATCGAAATTTTAAGGTAAGCAAAATTTTGTAACGGTATCGTTCGGTAGCAAGACTCACCGAACTATTTTACTGACATCTAATCTAATCTCAGAAACACTCGTCCATTTACTACCAGACCTTTTTACCCTTTAACCATACAGTAATGCAATACAATCCGTAGGTTAAAATTTAATAGTAAAATTAAAGAATAATCTGTTCGTAATACAATCAATCAAAAGAATAACGAAGTAAAATAATTTCAGTTTCTATAAATTTTAATAATGAAAGTCTAGTTGTTCCTTGTTGTTACTTCCAATCCACTTTATTTGTTGTAGCCCGGTGAAGCTGTGAAGGCTCGCCAGGCCTATAGCTTAGTCAGTTCGAAGAAAAAAACACTTAATTTATGCCCAATAAACAAATAAGTATATATCCGCAAGATGCCACCAATATACAAGATCATACAACGCATCATTATGGATAAACAATAAAACATATCAGATATTTTTAACCGTCTATACGTTTTAGCGTTTGAACGTAATCTTACCTGGTGTTAAGTTACGATGTGGCCTAAGTTGATAACACTTAATCTAAAGAAGAACTAACTATCAAAATCCCGTCGAAAATCGAATTTTGATTTTATTACTTCAACATCAATATGGATATTATCACCTCTCAAAATATCGTCGCAATGTCGTACGAGTCACTTAATTGGTAACTCAAGGATGTTTTCAAGGAGTACTTCTGATTATATAGCTAAATATTATATAGTTTGGAAAAAATTACTACATGTAAGTGCAGTGAATTTCTTACGAGTGAAGCCTCACCAGCCTGTACACACCGTAAGGAGAAGCCCCCAGGTAACTGAATGCAGAGAGACCGATTCGGAACAAAACTGGAACGTTCTATTCTGATTACTATACCGAGAACCTAGAATATTATAAAAGTTCCGTTCAAAACTTTTTTAACTTGTTACAGATATGCTCCAGTCTTTGTTGCAGCCAAGAGAGAATCAGCGATGTAAGTTATTTTCTTCTTTATCCGTTTAAATTTTTTCACTATAAATAAAGGAATAAGTATAATATATTCATGTTGTTTGCTCTTATACCTCAGTCACATAACAGGCTAATACCTAATATGGAAGTCCATTTATATATTTAATTTGTTTGACAAAAGACTTTAGTTTTTTTTTATTTTTATATTTGGCAACAAATCTTCTAAATTTTTACTGCTATTGTCTAGTAGGTAATAACAATATAAGTGTATTACGTTAATTTCGATGTTTTAAAAAGATGATGGCCCCCTCATTAAAACTATTCAGGGAGTGTTTGTGGTATCCCAAAATCCATGTTTCGTGGTATTATTTTTCATCCACTTCACATATGCAAAATAACCGAACTATGTTACGTAAAATGCCACTAATATTACAAAATATAGAGTTAGAGTAAAATAACAAAAGCCACTACATGACCGACTAATATCCCACCTAAAATTCAAAACTTTAGTGTTAGTGTAGTCATTTCGAGAAAAAAAAACACAATTTAAGTACCTCAGAAACCGGGCATTCGAGTGTTAGTGTTGTGACTATATTGAAGGACCTCGTATATCGTGTATATCACGTGTCCAGCGATGAGCATGATGATGGTTTTTCATAATTTTAGCAAAGATGATCGGCGCGATGCCCGCAGTTGCCGTGCGGCACGAGCGACGGCGGAATGAAAAGCGCGGCGGCGGGATAGTCGGTGCCGGGGGGCGGCGCCCTTCGCAACTCCCGTTGCAGCTCGGCCGAGCTCCAGACCTGGACGCGACGCCCTCTCCTGACCATCACCGACTGAGGAACGAGCTTTACGTATGCGGAAAGGTACTTACATTCACTATACCTTCCTTGTGTTATACAATAACTTTAGTTTTAACTTTAAACGTCTCTGTGTCAGGGGTGTGCGAATAGTTCTTATATCGAATCAAATGAAACAATGAGACAAAGAAGTCGTGGTGACCTTATGGTTTGACATGTGGAATATTATTTCATAGTCCGCAGGTTTGAATACCGGCATGTACCAACGAATTTTTCGAAATTCGCGTACATTTACTAATTTAAATTGATAACACTATCAGCTGACGGTGAAGGAAAACATCTTGAGGATATCTGAACCTGAGAAATGTTCTTGGAAACAATATAAAACTGTGGTTTCTCAGCGTTTGAAATCGCCTATACGCCGTCGGCTGGCGTGGTGATTACGCCCATACCTTCTTTCGGGAAGAGGCCTATGGCCCTGCAGAGGGTTTCTTACAGGCCGGTGATGATGATGATGAAATGAAACAATGATGTCAATTCTGAGTTCGAATTGATTTGAATTTTTCTAAGAATTGTAAATCTTCGTATCTTATCTTAAATATATAAAAATCCAGTGTCATGATCTTTGTCCACAATGAACTCCGATACTACTCAACGGATCCTCATGAAAGTTGCCATTCATGTATAATTTGGTCCAACTTAAGAGATAGGATAATTTATATTTCCATTAATTGCCTCAATATTTTTTAATTACAAATTAAATTACTGTCAATATTGATTATTGTTATTAATTATAAGATTTATCAGTAATAAACAGATGGCGCTTTAAATTAGTTTGTTTACAGAAAGGACCGTCTGTTATAGATATCTTATAGATGGCGCCATGTTGCAATTTTGCAATTTCTCTTTTATACATTTTATACGTAAATGCCAACTTTCATGAAGATCGGTTTACTAGCTTCGGTGTTCATCGTGGACAAACATTATGACGCTGGATTATTATATATTTAGATATGTAGTAGATATATGTGTAGTCATTTGGACTATTTGTTTAGGTGGCAGCTTTGCACGCTGTGGTGGGATCGCTACTCCTGGGCATCGTGGTTTTAGTAGTGGGGCTGGTGCCAAACAGATGGCGCTTTAAATTAGTTTGTTGACAGAAAGGACCGTCTGTTATAGATATCTTATAGATGGCGCCATGTTGCAATTTTGCAATTTCTCTTTTATACATTTTATACGTAAATGCCAACTTTCATGAAGATCGGTTTACTAGCTTCGGTGTTCATCGTGGACAAACATTATGACACTGGATTGTTATATATTTAGATATGTAGTAGATATATAGATATGTGTAGTCATTTGGATTATTTGTTTAGGTGGCAGCTTTGCACGCTGTGGTGGGATCGCTACTCCTGGGCATCGTGGTTTTAGTAGTGGGGCTGGTGCAACTATCACCTGGCGCTGAAGCGGCCCAACACCGATACTATCTAATGGGAGCTGGTGCCACCCTCGTTGGTTCTGGCGTACTTGGAGCTGTGCTCAGGTAAAACTTCATACATATGCTAGTAACTTGCATGATGTTAAATAACTATGAAATCAAGAAAGATAAAAGCTTAGAAAAAAGAGCAACTATTCTCATGCATAATTTGTCTATGTGTTCAATCACTACACAACACTGATTTTCACTATTTTATTTATAATAGACAAGAAATATACATTGGTTTTTCAACTAACTACGTTATTGGCCTAGGAAGGCCCTACCAGTCTTACCGGATTACAAAGGCGAGCGCTTAAAGCACTCAGCCTATTTTATATGACAACTAGCATAAGGGTTGCACGGCACACCTCGGCTTGGGCTGTTGTCTAACACCGCGAATCTAACTAAGCTAAGCTATCCATACTTATATATACAATTTTAACTGTATGATTCATAAACGTTTACATGTATATCGACTGTTATAGAGAACTAAACTAATTCAGTTCGAATAAGGGAGAAAAAGAAAACCCTTCCATTATATATGTACTGTATGCACGTATGTGAAGTGATCTATTGTAAGAGATACACAATCAGGCAAATGACCTAATATTTTAATACCATATAAAATTATAGACTACACCTTGTTATAGAAATAAAAAGCGCTATCTATCGGTGTCAAAACTAATTATTACAATGAGCATTATGTGAATCCCTACCCACATACATCGTTTTTGTAAATTTTTTGTAAAATGATCAATCAAATTGAAATTATTAAGTGTTAAGTGAATTTATATCATTGTAACACCGTTCTTCGTAATAAAACACGATTCATTTTGAAAATAGACAAAATGTCGGGCCTAATAGAATTCAGTGTCTAGAATGTGAATTGAAATCGGACTCGATTCTAAAATACCTCGAGGCGGTTTCGTTTCCCCAGTAAAGCTAAGATTAAAGTATTCGTCGCTTTTAGTAGCTATTTAATATTCAACTGAAAGGTCAAAGAAACTATTTTAATCGAGGTCTGTTCGGATTGATTGTTCCTTAATAATAGAGATAAGCTTTTCTTGGAGTATATTTTTAATTCTATTTAAAGGTTTTTATTTCTATATGAGCCTAAATTATATAAATAATTAATATAAAGATAAGAAAAATCTTAAAGAGAATAACTAATATTGAAAACTAAAAAAAAATTCATGGAAAGCAAAATAATTATATATAGCGATAATTAAGTGGTCGAAATTCAACTATAAAGAGTATATAGACGCTGTCCGAATACGCTATCAACTAAGTCATCATCGTTTCGAATTAAGCTACCATCTCTTCACGAAATTATCATCACTTCGATGAGCGATAAGAAAGATTTTTTTGGAAATGTAACCCTTAAGTTGGTGAAAAAGGGAATGAAAATTTAACATCTTTCCGTCAGTCAGTTACTCTTTTATGATGTACAAACATAAAATACAAAATCGCAATTAATAACAATACAGAAAAAGCAGTCGACGCCACGGGAAATTCCTAGTTATAACATATGATTATACACATTTGTCATAAGAAATTATTCCAAGTATCACTGTCACCATGGTATATTAAAAAAAAAGTATGAATAAGTTAATAACCCATGTGGTTTACATATGTTTACCTAAATTATATTCAAGCGTAATAAGTGCACTTACACAAATGCACGAGCTAAAAGCGAACCAATTAGTTAAATGGAATATATGATGATTTACGTACAAGTAATGGTTTAAATTCCATTTGTGTTATGTTATTTTCATTTATCGCTAGACATACAAACAGTATGGAGAGATAGCTAGTTATTGTGTTGGAAATCGAGCGAACGAGTGCAATGAAAACATTCTAATAGGCGCTCACGTGACGTTACAACTACGTTTTGTTTTCGAACTTTAGTTTTCGTTGAAGAAAGACATTACTTACTAGAGAATATTGTTTTGTGGTCGTTTGATTTACCTCTGAACTGCCCAAAACTATAAGTTCCATATAAAATAATGTAGACTTTATGATGCACCGGTGAAAAGACTGTTGGCAGCACAAGTTTTAGACGTTACAACTACGTTTTGTTTTCGAACTTTAGTTTTCGTTGAAGAAAGACATTACTTACTAGAGAATATTGTTTTGTGGTCGTTTGATTTACCTCTGAACTGCCCAAAACCATAAGTTCCATACAAAATAATGTGGACTTTATAATGCCGGTGCAAAAGACTGTTGGCAGCACAAGTATTAATTATTTATTATTACTACCACCGTAGTTATTACAAAATTCATAAAACTTGAACAATAACGAAGTATATAATATAAGGTTATACTTTTAAAAATTGGTTAGACATTAAAAACGTGATCTGCCATTTCGAGATTTGGGTCTTAAAACATTATCCGAGGGGGAAACTTGGCGTCGAGTCTCTTATCGGTCAAGCGCTCATCAGCTTGCTCTGGCATTAGAGGATGACTCTCTTTCTAAAGCTTAGATTATTATTCCTTAGTTTGTGTTCTAACTTCTCCTAGATGTCACAATCACATGAAAAAGTATGTAATGTAAGAATTTTCAAGAAAATAAAGAAAATTGGTTAGACATTAAAAACATGATCTGCCATTTTGAGATTTGGGTCTTAAAAATCATTCGAGAGGGAAACTTAGCATCGAGTCTCTATCGGTCAAGAGCTCATCAGCTTGGTCTGGCTACTGCGTTTGAGGATGACTCTCTTCGCAGTAATAATATTCGTCCAATAGGTTAGGCGAAGGAATTACTCCATACTGCCAATTCTGAAGTTTAATTTAGCCAACAAAGAGACATTAAGTTTTATACACAGATTAAACAAAAAGAAAAAAATGTTGGCGTAATCTGCGTCAACAGGTAACCTATTTTGTCAACGTCTAATTGAAGTTAAATCAATATCATTTTCAGTACGTATAAATCACTGTAGTACTCTTATAATTATTTACATATAGTTTTAATTAGTTGTTCAGAGCTTACACTTTCTATATAAATTACATTACATTTTCATTGGATACTTACTGAGCAATTACTGACCGTCGTATCAAAATTTACGTTACGTTCTGTCTATTTTTTTTTAATAATTAAATTTTAGAAAATTACTTAGCAAATATTATTCATTATATATACAGTTGAATAAGTGATAACCTTCAGAGAAGAAATGGCTGAGGAACAAGAACAGGTGTCACACAAGAACGGAGTCAGCGTCGTTGAGAGTGGACACGGTCGCGACAAATCCGGTCGTGATAAACCAGAAAAACCGGATAAAGCCGATAAACCGGATAAAACCGAACAAAAACCGAAACTGAAATCTCAAGCCAGCGTCGGACGAGACATCGACCTGATCAAACAACCTTCGGGTGCGAGCGACACTTAAATCGCTGAGTTTATAAATTTAATGAGGTATCATCATCTATCATTGGTTTCGTATCATGTATAGTTTCAAAACTTGGACGAGTATAATATATAATAACAGAAGAGTGTGTATTAATGATGGGGTCATTCGTTTTATCAAAAATCCGTGAAAACTGCAATATTCCGAAAAAAACATCTCATTACCGTACAATTTTTTTTAACTCCTGTTCGCTTTTTCGGACTCAGAGATATCTAAATATATCCGGTAAATATGCTGTTAAGAATCGATGCAGTTGAGAAACTTAGAAGCTTATGAAAGTCGCGTTTCAAGTAAAGGCGTGATATTATTTGTGGATATTCAACATTGTTCAGTTATCAAATAGCTTGTAATACTTCTTTTTCTTATTTATTTCTGGAGGCTTTTGATCCGCACCTTATTTCTGCTTTTGTTTATTCTATTAATCTTGTTAAAAATCGTTTCGAATTTAAGCAACTCTTTACATTATTTCATTTAACTATTATATGCAATATTATTAATTCAGTTATATACAGAATCTGTCCGCTAAATCGTAACACTTTAGAAATAGTTAAAGGGTATACAACGTCGTTCTAGATTAATTGTGAAAAAATGTTAATGCTCGCAAAGATGTACGAGCTGATGCAACTATCTTGATCACGAACAACCTATAATTGGCTAATATTACGACTGCAATTCTTTTTAAGATAGTTGTCCAAGATAGTTGAAATTTGCTTTTACCCTTTTATAGCAGGTGAACTGTATGGTTGTTTACTTGCATCTAAGTGATAGAGCTTGAGGAAAAAGTTGTCATTTATTTGCTTAGTGCATATTTCCAATAACATGTGTTGATCGTTTTGCATTTCCGTGAATTTAACTTTTCCAAATGGATTTTTGGTAAATAAGGACTACATTGGTAAATAAGGGCTTGTTATTAATTCGTTAAATCCATTTGGAAAAGTTAAATTCACGGAAATGCAAAACGATCAACACATGTTAATCAGCCATTAAGCTGATATTGTTTTATTGGAAATCTATCAACAAGTACTTGCCATTGTGTTCTTACAGCTGTTATTTAGAGCCAGTCCTCTTTCAAAGTTTACGTGAGAGTTTAAATCTTACTACAGCGTATAGCTTAGGCCGGAGTGGTCTAGATTTAATCAATTTTGCTGAAATTTCTTATAAAAATGAGCATCAGAAAAGTATTTTTGACAACTCATCTCTAGAAAGTGTTGAAGGTTATAAATTTACCAATGAGCAATTTCTATTGGCTATATCATCACGCTAAAACCGGTGGGCGCGGAGCACCAATTAAGAATGTTTCAAAATGGTTTTTTAAAGTGAAACTTTTATTACATCGTCTCAAACTTTTTCGTCTGTGTATTGCATGTCGCGTGATGGTCGGCCACGGACTAGGGATAAAGTGAAAGGCGTTCGTCAGAGCAGCCAGGGCCAATATGGAGGCGCCTATAGTTCGCAGCAGCTGACCGTGTAGTGTATAGATTATTATTAGTTAAATGTCTATAGTGTGAAAAAAAGTTTCACTTTTACCGTGGTTTCATAAAACCACACAATTTGTTTTTTACATTTGAGAGCTCCGCTGCCTGTTAGCTTTGGTCCAAAGTAACATTCAACGCGGAAGAAGTCGTGGGCAGAAACTAGTGTAAAAATATAAGAAAAAAAGTATATTCCCCCATACATTTATGACACAGGTGAAGGTCGGCGAGGTTGTGTATATTTTATTTATGTTTATTCGCGCTGCGCCACTCGGTCCCGTCAGCTTTCTAAGTAATGAGTTTTGAAGTGAACTAAACCTACTTTGGAGTTAATGGTGCTGGAAACTGTAATTGAAATTGTTCGACAAGGTAATAGATTGCCTTCGATAATGCTTTTCACTTGAATTCGAACGCTGAAATAATTTTAGTAATTTTTATATTTCTTGTTTGGGACGATAAAAGTATTTGCCATTGTCAGTAATCGTCATCGTCACAAAATCGGATTTCGCGTCCTTATTTATCAAAATTGCATTTCTTCGTATGTGAAACACATCCTGGTTGCATTTCAAGAATTCATCCGCATTTACCAAGTCAATAAGTACCCGTATTATAGTAAATAAAATTCGTTATTTCCCAGACGCTACTGACGCGTATTTCTTTCACTGGATTCTGGCTTTTCCGCAATTGCCTTTGTGTTTAGTTCGAAGTGAGCTTTCCATTAAAGCATTATTGAGGAAAAATAATATAAATATTTTAAACGTATCGTGATGCTCATGATATTTACCAGCCTTATACCCGACGGGATTTCCCATCAATATCAACTGGAAATTATTCTATTATTAGCTCCCTTGACATTTAAAAGTGTTTTTTTTTTATTTATGTTATACAAGGAAATCCTGTGCAAATTTTCATGCTGGTAAACCGAATGGTTCGCTAAACTGTTCGTTGTCACTCTAAACCCTTAGTTCCTAAAGTGGTCCAGATGGACTCCCAGGGGTCCACGGGAGATTCCACGTGCGTGATAACAAAATGGGGGTTAACAATTAGTAAGCGGGGTCCACGAAAATTTAACTGCTTTCGATTGTGAAGAACTAAAATGTTGGCTTGACTGCACCTATCAATGTAGGCAGATAATATTTTAAGAAGCTCAGCGGCTGTTAATTTTAAAAACTTGCATATAACATAATCAGTACAACATGTCGAGACTTGCAAATTTCTGTAGTTAGACCTATCTTCACATTTTTTGTCGAGTTTTGGGAATATGGTAGAAATGTAGCTGCAGGGGGTCCACCGGAACTAGCTAAACTTTGAAAGTGATCTATGAAAAAAAGATTGAGAACCTCTGCTTTAAACAAATAAATAAGAATATGAGGACATAATTTCACAAAAAACATAAGTTAAGCGCACAAAGATAACCATTGTTTACCAATTGCAATCTGACAAAATATGACTCCTAAAATGTCAACCCAGTGAATGTGTCGCAACACTTAAATGAACAAACATCGCTGATTATATAAAATGTATTTTGGGGTAACCCCAACGTATATTCGCTACGAAACAAAAGAAATTCGTTTTCCGGTAACATCACACGACTCAAAGATTAAAGGCAACAGTAATAATAGTTTATTGCACCTATTCATAGAACAAAATAAAGTTTTTATAATTTGCTTGTTTTTATAAATATGAAATTATTTATATTCTGCAACACAAACAGTGAGTTTCACAATTTAAACGTTTCTGTAGACTCGACTTTGTATAACTTTCGGTACCTATAAACGTCGATTATGCCGTGAAATAGTATATGAGATACTTTTTAATATCTTTGCCGCTTCTTTCTGATGAATTTAACTTTGCCCTTTCACTGACTCATTACAAACTTTTCAGGAAATTTTTGTTACATCTCAAGATTTATGTTCTATCTTAGTATTTCCAATACGAGGTGTATTATGTCCAAAAGCTATACTACACAGGATTCTCTCAATATTACAAAATATAAAATCAAACAACCCAATTTTATGAATAAAAACTTAATACCACCACACGAAGATCCCGTCACAAACAGCAGTAATAATATTCGTCCAATAGGTTAGGCGAAGGAATTACTCCATACTGCCAATTCTGAAGTTTAATTTAGCCACCAAAGAGACATTAAGTTTTATACACAGATTAAACAAAAAGAAAAAAATGTTGGCGTAATCTGCGTCAACAGGTAACCTATTTTGTCAACGTCTAATTGAAGTTAAATCAATATCATTTTCAGTACGTATAAATCACTGTAGTACTCTTATAATTATTTACATATAGTTTTAATTAGTTGTTCAGAGCTTACACTTTCTATATAAATTACATTACATTTTCATTGGATACTTACTGAGCAATTACTGACCGTCGTATCAAAATTTACGTTACGTTCTGTCTATTTTTTTTTAATAATTAAATTTTAGAAAATTACTTAGCAAATATTATTCATTATATATACAGTTGAATAAGTGATAACCACTTTAAAAAAAATCCAATTAGTTGACTAAAAGCATATACTTCTTTTATTATTTTAGAGATGTCCTTCTCCTTCTTCTTGTTTTGGTACAGCAGAAACATTTGCCAGTGTCAGTGTTTAATTCAACAGAAATTTTCAAATAAACCTTCACAATCTTTGGATTCCAAACCTCTGTTTTCTGAACTGTAAAGCGTATTACATTTTATCTCGGTACCTCGTTTCTTGATGACTACTGCATTATTTGTAACAATAAGTAAACATTATACACATAACCTACAAAAGTATTTTTAATTTTCCCTACCGCTCATGATGTTTTTCCTAAAAGGCCCTATTTAATAGATACCTGAATGTTATTATATAAATAGTCTGAAATACTATTTAATCAATTATAAACAAATACCGTTTATTACTTGCAATAATTTCTTTTATAAAATCTTTACATTATATAAGCATTAACTCGTAATTAAAAGGAGAACATAATCAATAACAATAGATGTTAAAAATATGATATATTTGATGTTGTCTTTCGATGTATTAAGGGGATACCCATTATAATGTATGCATGTATGTTGTTTGTATATAAGAGAGCTGTTCTACATATATTATACAAATTTGTTCGCACTCCGGTCATTTCCGTTCACATCTGATTAAAATGAGTACATTTTTTTCACTTATCTTGCATTTATTTAATGAAATATTTGAAATTTTCCTAAGAGACTGACAAAGAGTGTTCTAAACTTTACACGGAAATGATTTGGTATTTAATTTTCCTTATAATCACCCTGAATACAGTATAATAACGTTATATTTACTCTTTTCTAAAGGAATGTAATATTTTTGAGTACGAAACGACGTTAATATCTTTAATATTTCGGGTCCAATATTTGGTCCAGCGTTGATGAGAATGCTTGTAATTTATCAGAATATAATTTTTCTGTATAACACATTATATATAAACATTGAACAATGTATATGTATCTAATTGTAAGTTTAGTGTTAAACGAATATTATGAATGTAAAGAAAGATTGAAAATCGAAAATTAATGTTAAAATACGTCCCTGAGTTTTACGTGACTGAAAAATTGAATTATAATGATATAACCATGGAATGGCGGTCGAGTATGTGGTACCTACTTATTCGACGAACGGTGTATTAATTGCAGCGCCCGCTCTAGTTGTTTTATTGCTCTGGACATAATGACATATATTTCAAATAATATACATTTTCGATCTAAAAATAACGATAATGAATTATCAAAGAGAACGATGAAAATAAAATATCTATAATTAGTGACAGACTTTTTTTCTTTTTTACTTCTGCAGTCTCTTTGTTCGCACCTTTTTTCTGCTTTCCTTTATTTTATTAATAATGTTAAAAATCGTTTTTAATATATGCAATTATTATTATTTTACTTAACTATTATACATCGGATTTCTACTTGAGATTATTGTCTTTATGGCAGCTTACAACAAATTATTGACTATTTCATTTTTTACTAACTGACATCCAAAAGGACGCGCCTAAATTTTGGTGCCACAAAGTAATGTCCGCGATGCTTGCCTCTAGAGCGGACACTGATTGAAGAATGAATCTGAAGTTAGTTTCGATACGTAATAACGAATGAATTAAACTCAGTATAAGAGACGAACGTGTATTTTCAAATGAGTAACGAAGACATTGTATGTTGTGCTGTTAAATATCAGTGTTTAACTTCAATTTAAGTATTCCATATATTATATTATATACGATATTATAATATTCTGTTTCTCGGTGTCGTAGTTTAAGAATAATTAATAAACAGTTGATAAACTAGTCAATGGATATGTATTTATAATTATAATATTTTGCGTTATATTAGCTTTAGCTCTAAACGCTTTGAGAACGTTGCCAAAGTTTTTTTTTTTAATTAATCGCGTCATAATAAAGTATAAGTAATTTATAATTCAATTGTAAGCGGAGAAAGAACAGATCTTACGAAATGCTTCGGAGCATTTGAATCGACGCCGAATTATTAATATAGTTAATATTGTTATATAGCTTTGTTCGGTTTAAGTGCCAAAGTTAACGTAGTTTGAACGCTTTTAAACCAAACCGGCGTCTTCGCGTTTACATCCTGATATATATGTTAATTTATTGTATTATATTTAAGAAATAAATGGATATTAAAACTATCTAATAAGGATATTTAATGGAATTGCGATTAAGAATGTTCAGTCATCGTTTCCGATATTATTTTATCTTTGACGACGCAAAGCATGAGACATTCCGCAGCTTTTTATGTAAAAAAATGATAATATAATTGCAAATAATATATATAACAATATAGTTTTATAAATAAATAATATGATAATAATAAGTCATGGAAGGGTTTTCGCCAAATATTCGATGTATTTAGAATGTGTATCAGTGGCGTAGCTACTCGTCGTTTTAAAAGGCTTCGAAATCGCTATTGAATTAAGGATGCCGTTTTTTCGCAAAAAAAAAAAGATTAATTCGTTCCGAATTGTGATTTGTGGTATCGATTCATAAAAAAATCGAGATCTTGGGATTCGATTATCATAAATCCGATATCTTAATTTTTTTTCTGTTTTGATGACCTTTTTTAAATTATAAATTATTGTATGGTAACTATTTAACTTTTTATAGAATCTGAGATCCATTTACTGGATCGATTTTAATGTTTAGTATACCGAATGGTTCGCTAAACTGTTCGTTGTCACTCTAAACCCTTAGTTCCTAAAGTGGTCCAGATGGACTCCCAGGGGTCCACGGGAGATTCCACGTGCGTGATAACAAAATGGGGGTTAACAATTAGTAAGCGGGGTCCACGAAAATTTAAATCTGCCTACATTGATAGGTGCAGTCAAGCCAACATTTTAGTTCTTCACAATCGAAAGCAGTTAAATTTTCGTGGACCCCGCTTACTAATTGTTAACCCCCATTTTGTTATCACGCACGTGGAATCTCCCGTGGACCCCTGGGAGTCCATCTGGACCACTTTAGGAACTAAGGGTTTAGAGTGACAACGAACAGTTTAGCGAACCATTCGGTTTACCAGCATGAAAATTTGCACAGGATTTCCTTGTATAACATAAATAAAAAAAAAACACTTTTAAATGTCAAGGGAGCTAATAATAGAATAATTTCCAGTTGATATTGATGGGAAATCCCGTCGGGTATAAGGCTGGTAAATATCATGAGCATCACGATACGTTTAAAATATTTATATTATTTTTCCTCAATAATGCTTTAATGGAAAGCTCACTTCGAACTAAACACAAAGGCAATTGCGGAAAAGCCAGAATCCAGTGAAAGAAATACGCGTCAGTAGCGTCTGGGAAATAACGAATTTTATTTACTATAATACGGGTACTTATTGACTTGGTAAATGCGGATGAATTCTTGAAATGCAACCAGGATGTGTTTCACATACGAAGAAATGCAATTTTGATAAATAAGGACGCGAAATCCGATTTTGTGACGATGACGATTACTGACAATGGCAAATACTTTTATCGTCCCAAACAAGAAATATAAAAATTACTAAAATTATTTCAGCGTTCGAATTCAAGTGAAAAGCATTATCGAAGGCAATCTATTACCTTGTCGAACAATTTCAATTACAGTTTCCAGCACCATTAACTCCAAAGTAGGTTTAGTTCACTTCAAAACTCATTACTTAGAAAGCTGACGGGACCGAGTGGCGCAGCGCGAATAAACATAAATAAAATATACACAACCTCGCCGACCTTCACCTGTGTCATAAATGTATGGGGGAATATACTTTTTTTCTTATATTTTTACACTAGTTTCTGCCCACGACTTCTTCCGCGTTGAATGTTACTTTGGACCAAAGCTAACAGGCAGCGGAGCTCTCAAATGTAAAAAACAAATTGTGTGGTTTTATGAAACCACGGTAAAAGTGAAACTTTTTTTCAC
>MU159879.1:66575-80484 GCA_015888305.1 Antheraea pernyi | reverse complement strand
GTGCCTCCTTACACCTATTTGGCCGGGGAGCAGGAACTGCCTATGGCACTGCGTCTGCTCACCCGGCAGGTGCTGGCTCCTCATAAGGGGCTCCTTCTGCGGCCTGCGTGGGTCAAGATCTACTATCTTCAGGGAGGGGCGGGTGTTAAACTCCAGCGCCTCCACGCGTATATGCTGACACCCCTATCTTAACTTAACTATACAGTGACACATTCTGGTATACTACTAGAAAGAGACAAGCACTTATACATACATACAAATACATATACCTATCGTGCCATAAGAAATTCCACTTCAAAAATGAACTTATGTATGTAGGCAGATAATATTTTAAGAAGCTCAGCGGCTGTTAATTTTAAAAACTTGCATATAACATAATCAGTACAACATGTCGAGACTTGCAAATTTCTGTAGTTAGACCTATCTTCACATTTTTTGTCGAGTTTTGGGAATATGGTAGAAATGTAGCTGCAGGGGGTCCACCGGAACTAGCTAAACTTTGAAAGTGATCTATGAAAAAAAGATTGAGAACCTCTGCTTTAAACAAATAAATAAGAATATGAGGACATAATTTCACAAAAAACATAAGTTAAGCGCACAAAGATAACCATTGTTTACCAATTGCAATCTGACAAAATATGATATTGAATTGGTAATAAAAATATACAATGAAGATTTAGATAAAACAATATTTCAAGTTTCTAGCTCGTTATAATTATGCTGTTAAGCACTTAATATATGAATTAAACACCGTAAAGTAGGGAGCTGGTGCAAAATAACAATTATTTTAATTTTTTCGCCTTCGATTGGTTTTAAAGGTTTCAAACACAATTATGACTAAATAATTAAAACTGAACATATTTTTTTTCAATTAGCAAATTATATAGTTTTATACATAGCTAATAAAAAATCGTGGTATCCGATCGCATTTCCATCTACCGGGTCAAATTGAAAATCTAAACCACCTGTATCTGAAGTTTAAATCCACCTGAACGTACACCGAAAAATCTATCATAATCGTCCAGCCGGTTAGGAGTTGAGTCACATACCCACGGACAGAAGAATTATATATATAAAGCTGTTTTATGAAGAATAAATGGATAGACAAGTTTTGATCATATCACTACAAATAACAAACTTTCTTTCGAACCGTCTTTTGAGGGTCAGTTTTTCATATAAAAATATAATTTAAAAGAGATTTTATTTTATAATAACTTAATTTTATAACTCTCCTCAATAGATGGCGGTGAAAGCAAAGGTTTGACTCTTGTATAAATTTCCATATTGATTTTAAAATATATAGACGTGTTTTATATTTATATATTATGTACATTATGTCTAATAATATATTTTAATTTTAATTTATAACTGTGCTGTTTTATATCTCATATATTTTATACCAGTGTCTCTAAATAAAATGTGAATAAGATACTTGCAGTTTTATTTATTATTGTCCATATCTGAGACTTTATTCTCTTGAAAATAGTGTGGTTTTATTGGAGGTATATCCTTTTTGTATAAATTTAATTGTATTTCTCTCTTAACTACTCAGTCTACCAGCCTTCAATCGTTTTTAAATGACTTCTAGTAAATTTATATAAACAACAGACATATCAACTTTCTTTTTACATATGCGTATAGATTTTATATTGAGAGTTGACACGATTGAAAAAAAAAGTGGTTTTCATCAGTGCTAATTACATAGGATACTTTCATTGTTGATACACTTTAAATTATTTACTTTTGTAAACTTTATTATTCGGCAATAAATTTAGATAACTTACAACTAAACGATTAACTAATACAACCATTTTTTTTTCTCGAACTGACTATGCTATTGACCTGGCAAGGTCTTTACAGCTTCACCGGACTATTTATACAACCATTTGCCGGCCCTCGAATTATTGAAGATAAACCCAAGTCACAAGAATGCATTCGTTTTCTGGTAATTACGACATAGGTACGTAAGTAATGGGTTTATAAGTAGCATCATAAATTGTTCAGTTTAACTTTACGTTTGAGTAACATGAGTACTACCTTTGATGTTATTTTGGCACACTGTTACATATAGTGACATCTGACATTTTTTATAGGAAATAAATAGGATTATCAGAAAATATATCATTATTAATATTTTCAATAAGAATTACAGATGGCGCTATTTACAGTTTTGAGCTTTTATATTCACATATCTATCTGAAAGCCCCCTTTTTAGTATATTTTAATGTTTTTAACAGCATTATTACTATATAACAGACCCTATAAAAAGGCATGACATCTTTAAGCCGAGGATACTGATAAAAGTAAAGTATAACAGTCTATACAATAATACAGTACGTAATTAATGTACATCTCATAAAAGCCGAATAATTAAACTCTACTCTATCGTATTAAGCTTCAATAATTGTTATTAAAAATGTCGCATTGGATTGATATGTATTAGAAACAAAATCAAAAGTCGTATTAAAAAGCCCGATCGTATGATATTTATTCTGTTAGAAAACTTTAATCGATGCTACAAACCACCTTGTCCACATGCTACCTAATTATACGAATAATATAAATACCAAATGAATAAATAATCAGCATAATTTATTTTTATATGCACAATCAGTATATTTTAACTATTTTATTAATTCAAATAGGACTGGCTGTATTTAGGCCCGCGTCTTTTTAGGGTTTGTAGTAGGTATTCGAAATGAAAAACAAGTTACGTATTCTTTTACATCTTGTATAGATAAGAATGTAAATCGTGTCTGTACTTTTACGATTTTCGAGAATTGTTGCAGGCGTCAAAGAATAAGTCATAAAATTTTTTTTTTAATATTTTTGTTTGTATGAACACGCATCACTACTAAAGTATTGTGTGTATGATAAAACCTCACCAAGAAAATCATAAAGCATATGCTCAAGTAACATTTAGTTTGTGTTTCAATAAAATCGGTCGATTCTATCGAAAGTTATTGTTATATGAATGACGGCTAGAGTTAAGTACGAGAAAAGAGTAGGTAAATGCAATTCAATACATTCCAGAAACATGATATTATAGTTTATAGATAATGTCTAAGACACGGTAAACGAAATACTGTTTTTTTGTATTAAGTTCCATACGAACGAAGTCGTGGGCACAGCAAGTATCAAAAGTATCAAATAAATATTCTCTGTGGCTACCAACACACTGCACTACAGAATGCCGGCGCGGCCCTGCGGTTTAGAGACGCGCGTCGCGTCGCGTTTTTTGGCGGGGACGAAACTACAACACGCGGTATGACACGATATAACGTCTATAACGGAACAGTCCCGTCCAAAACGAAACTTATGTCCACTTTTTTATTAGTTTACGTATATTTTAAATCGGTTTTGGTTTGTAAAAATATTGGGTAAGTCGATATACTACGGAAAACACTAAACTATCACGTATACATAACGTATCGTGGAATTACCTACTTTACCTTATATGAACAAGCCGGAAAAAAATCACAATTCCAAGCCAACGATATAACCTCGACCAGGACAAATAAAATACAAAACGTTTCTCAGTAGTCATTATTACATATTTTTTTAGGGTAACTGATAACTTTTTTCATAATACAAAACACATGAAAATTACTAACATTTCAAAATAAAATATAATCTCCTTGTATACGTGGAAGCTATTACAGCATATATATATCATTACATAGTATAAAACAAAGTTCCCCACCGCGTCTGTCTGTCTGTCTGTTCGCGATAAACTCAAAAACTACTGAACGGAATTTCATGCGGTTTTCACCAGTGGATACAGTGATTCATGGAAGAGGTTTTAGTATATAATTTTTCAAGGTTTTTTTTATAGTCAGGGCGGGACAGCGTCTGCCGGGTCCGCTAGTATATATATATATATATAGTTCATTTAGTATACTATTTAAAGCTCTGACAGGTAGCAGCCATATATACCACTTTATACTAGGAACTAGGCTATAGTTCTATGTGACTTTTGGTCCGAATCAGCATATCGACGGGAGAAAGCGGAATCGTCGTAACTTGAAAAACCCAACATAACACCAGAGCCAGATAGATAGAAAGTTGAAAATTGTTATGTACTTATATAGCAAGTAATTCTAAGCAGTCTCTGTGACCCATAATCAAAGTAATATCAATTTTTTTTTAATGCATATTTTATCCTAGTTACGACAATTTATTTTATGTGTAGTGTTAAAACTAGACAAAAAGCAAGGTCGTTTCGATGAAAAATTTAATCGTAAAAAAACGAGACCCCGACCATTCGAAGCGGTAATTTTTTATTAAAGAATATGATAAAAGGTGTGAATACTGAAATTACATTTGACAGGACAGAGTGGAAAAAGAAAACATGTTGTGCCGACCCTACTTAAGATGGGATAAGGGTAATGATGATGATGACGATAGTCAAAAGTGATTTAGCTCAAAATGCAAGTTACAACATTTCCGCTTTCTCTCGTCGATAGGCTAATGTGTCTTAAGAGACACTCACCGCTGATTTTCAGCTGGAACTCAGTGCAAGTTACGGTACGTAATAAATAATAAAAACCATCAACAAAACAATCTTAAGTATAACGTGTATATATGGGAAATGAGTAAGGTAAAAATAATAATAGGTCTTTACCTATGAAATTGCCGTTCTGCAGTACTGGCCATTTCAAATCAAAATAATTTTTGTATGGCTAAGAATTCTAATTTCAAATTAATTTTATTTTAAAAACATGGAATTCTTTTTCCAAAAGTAGTCATTCGTTTATTGATTACTGATACATTTTCATCGCATCTCAATCTTTTTTGTCATCGTTTTTTGGATACGTTAATAATTCGAGTAATTATGGAATATGAGTACCGTCGTGGCAGCAACGCGGCACAAGCGGCACGCAACATCAACGACGTTTAGATAATATATATTAGGTCTTTACCTATGAAATTGCCGTTTTGTATGAAAAAATGTAAACGATTTTTTTTCATGTATTTTTTATTTGTATTAATCGAAGTAATAACCCATGTAATCAATGCATCTTTGCCACCGCAGTGGCAGTTTATTGATGCCCTTCTTAAAGAAATCAGCTGGACGGGAGGCAACAAAGTCTTCAAAGGCATTTTGTACTGCCTCTCGGGTATTGAATTTTTTCCGTGCCAAGGAGTTATCCAAATTCTGGAAAAAGTAGTAGTCTGTAGGCGCAAGGTCTGGTGAGTAGGGCGGATGACGGAGAACTTCCAACCCCTTGCTCGACTGTTTTCGACACTTCCAACAATTATTGTTATATTTCAATCTATTTATAAACAGCTTAACAAATCATATACCTACACCTTCCTCGTGAATCACTCTATCTATTAATGGAAACTACGTGCAAATCCGGAGAGTAGTTTTTGAGCTTATCGCGAACAGACAGACGGACGCAGCGGAGGACATTGTTTTACAATATGTAGGTAGTGATGTATAACGTAAGTTTATAACGTGAATCCTAAGATGTCACTAAATTTCTTACAAATCCATCACACTGTCCGAACACTAATATACCACAAAACAAACAGCCACTTGATAACATCTAATTACGAAGATTTACCTGCATATTGTTGTACTAAATATAAATGGTACAGTAGTATCCATTTATAGTTTGGGTAACAATAATGCCATTGCTAAATCCCGATGTACGACTACTGTCGGTAATATTGGATTATGCTTCTCCCAATTATCTAATAGACGTAATCTCGAGCCTCTCCTACACTTATATGGGATATTTCATTTAGTGTTTCTCTGAGAACAGATTATGGCCCTCGGTTAACTTGTCATTTGTATTCAGTTATACGATAATCTATTTTATGCAAAAGTAATACTGTAACTGCTTTTGGAAGAGTTTATTTTGTTTTAATTCTATATGGTACAGTCGATAAAAACTTATGATATATAATATCATATGGTCATTAATAAAGAAACGAATGTATGTAGGTAGTTACTTATGTAATCACGTACAAAGTTATACTTCTTTAGCTTAAAAAAAGGTTTGATAACGTTTTACATTAAAAAAAATATAATACGTTTTAAAAGGCCTTAAAATTAATTTTCTATATATCTGTATACAGAATCAAGTAACATACTAAAAAGAAGTACAATAACCTATTTATGAAATAATCATTACATAGTATAAAACAAAGTCCTCTACCGCGTCTGTCTGTTCGCGATAAACTCAAAAACTACTGAACGGGCTTTCATGCGGTTTTCAGCAGTGGATAAAGTGATTTATGAGAATCGTTTTGGGATATAATTTGTCATGGTTTTTTTTTTATAATCAGGGCGGGACAACGTCTGCCGGGCCCGCTAGTTAAAAATAATTTTCAATCATTCATCATCAGCATAGGCCTTTTCATCTGTAACAGTTGATTTAAGTACCATTATGGCGGCACTTTCGTAAATGGCTGACAAGACCGATCCGGGAACGAATTTTTTTTCAATTAGCAAATTATATAGTTGTATACATAGCTAATAAAAAATCGTGGTATCCGATCGCATTTCCATCTACCGGGTCAAATTGAGAATCTAAACCACCTGTATCTGAAGTTTAAATCCACCTGAACGTACACCGAAAAATCTATGATAATCGTCCAGCCAAAGGAGTTGAGTCACATACCCACGGACAGAAGAATTATATATATAAAGCTGTTTTATGAAGAATAAATGGATAGACAAGTTTTGATCATATCACTACAAATAACAAACTTTCTTTCGAACCGTCTTTTGAGGGTCAGTTTTTCATATAAAAATATAATTTAGAAGAAATTTTATTTTATAGTAACTTAATTTTATAACTCTCCTCAATAGATGGCGGTGAAAGCAAAGGTTTGACTCTTGTATAAATTTCCATATTGATTTTAAAATATATAGACGTGTTTTATATTTATATATTATGTACATTATGTCTAATAATATATTTTAATTTATAACTGTGCTGTTTTATATCTCATATATTTTATACCAGTGTCTCTAAATAAAATGTGAATAAGATACTTGCAGTTTTATTTATTATTGTCCATATCTGAGACTTTATTCTCTTGAAAATAGTGTGGTTTTATTGGAGGTATATCCTTTTTGTATAAATTTAATTGTATTTCTCTCTTAACTACTCAGTCTACCAGCCTTCAATCGTTTTTAAATGACTTCTAGTAAATTTATATAAACAACAGACATATCAATTTTCTTTTTACATATGCGTATAGATTTTATATTGAGAGTTGACACGATTGAAAAAAAAAAGTGGTTTTCATCAGTGCTAATTACATAGGATGCTTTCATTGTTGATACACTTTAAATTATTTACTTTTGTAAACTTTATTATTCGGCAATAAATTTAGATAACTTACAACTAAACGATTAACTAATACAACCATTTTTTTTTCTCGAACTGACTATGCTATTGACCTGGCAAGGTCTTTACAGCTTCACCGGACTATTTATACAACCATTTGCCGGCCCTCGAATTATTGAAGATAAACCCAAGTCACAAGAATGCATTCGTTTTCTGGTAATTACGACATAGGTACGTAAGTAATGGGTTTATAAGTAACATCATAAATTGTTCAGTTTAACTTTACGTTTGAGTAACATGAGTACTACCTTTGATGTTATTTTGGCACACTGTTACATATAGTGACATCTGACATTTTTTACAGGAAATAAATAGGATTATCAGAAAATATATCATTATTAATATTTTCAATAAGAATTACAGATGGCGCTATTTACAGTTTTGAGCTTTTATATTCACATATCTATCTGAAAGCCCCCTTTTTAGTATATTTTAATGTTTTTAACAGCATTATTACTATATAACAGACCCTATAAAAAGGCATGACATCTTTAAGCCGAGGATACTGATAAAAGTAAAGTATAACAGTCTATACAATAATACAGTACGTAATTAATGTACATCTCATAAAAGCCGAATAATTAAACTCTACTCTATCGTATTAAGCTTCAATAATTGTTATTAAAAATGTCGCATTGGATTGATATGTATTAGAAACAAAATCAAAAGTCGTATTAAAAAGCCCGATCGTATGATATTTATTCTGTTAGAAAACTTTAATCGATGCTACAAACCACCTTGTCCACATGCTACCTAATTATACGAATAATATAAATACCAAATGAATAAATAATCAGCATAATTTATTTTTATATGCACAATCAGTATATTTTAACTATTTTATTAATTCAAATAGGACTGGCTGTATTTAGGCCCGCGTCTTTTTAGGGTTTGTAGTAGGTATTCGAAATGAAAAACAAGTTACGTATTCTTTTACATCTTGTATAGATAAGAATGTAAATCGTGTCTGTACTTTTACGATTTTCGAGAATTGTTGCAGGCGTCAAAGAATAAGTCATAAAATTTTTTTTTTAATATTTTTGTTTGTATGAACACGCATCACTACTAAAGTATTGTGTGTATGATAAAACCTCACCAAGAAAATCATAAAGCATATGCTCAAGTAACATTTAGTTTGTGTTTCAATAAAATCGGTCGATTCTATCGAAAGTTATTGTTATATGAATGACGGCTAGAGTTAAGTACGAGAAAAGAGTAGGTAAATGCAATTCAATACATTCCAGAAACATGATATTATAGTTTATAGATAATGTCTAAGACACGGTAAACGAAATACTGTTTTTTTGTATTAAGTTCCATACGGACGAAGTCGTGGGCACAGCAAGTATCAAAAGTATCAAATAAATATTCTCTGTGGCTACCAACACACTGCACTACAGAATGCCGGCGCGGCCCTGCGGTTTAGAGACGCGCGTCGCGTCGCGTTTTTTGGCGGGGACGAAACTACAACACGCGGTATGACACGATATAACGTCTACAACGCAACAGTCCCGTCCAAAATTAAACTTATGTTCACTTTTTTATTAGTTTACGTATATTTTAAATCGGTTTTGGTTTGTAAAAATATCGGGTAAGTCGATATACTACGGAAAACACTAAACTATTACGTATACATCTAGTAGTCCGGTGAAGCTGTTAAGACCTTGCTAGGTCTATAGCATAGTCAGTTCGAAAAAAAAATCACGTATACATAGATAACACATAACATATTGTGGAATGACCTACCTTACCTTATATGAACAAGCCGGAAAATAATCACAATTCCAAGCCAACGATATAACCTCGACCAGGATAAATAAAATACAAAACATTTCTCGGTAGTCATTATTACATATTTTTTACACATGAAAATTACTAACATTCAAAATAAAATATAATCTCCTTGTATACGTGGAAGCTATTACAGCATATATATATATATATATAGTTCATTTAGTATACTATTTAAAGCTCTGACAGGTAGCAGCCATATATACCACTTTATACTAGGAACTAGGCTATAGTTCTGTGTGACTTTTGCAATCATTGAGTAGTTACATTTCAAAATGAGCTAAATTCAATTTTAATCGTTCATATAAAATGTTAATTTTTTTTTAAGATTTGCAGTTTTTATACACCGACAAGGAATTTAAAATTTTGCCCTCCATTTTTAGGTAATGTCCAAAATTTGAAGATTTTGAAAAATAACGTAAAATATAAGGAACGGCTACAATTGGGTTTAGTATATTTTGAAATGTAATGAATCAATTTTTTTAAAGTTATTTAGTAATAGAAAAAGATGATTGTATTGCGCTGCGAACCGAGACTAGAGATAGCGGGGCACAAAGCGGCAACGTCGCGCGGGAGCGGGCGCTTCTATAGGTACATCGATCGCGCGTTGCCGCTTCCCGCGCTGTACCGCGCCGCGACATCGCGCCGTCGCGTCGCCCGCCAGTCGACGTGCCGCGAGCACACTAATCCACTCGCGACGCCCGCTAACATTCATACTTTATTATGCCAAAAAAAGGCTTATCTCATGAACAAATGGTCAAGTTAATCAAAGAAGTGCATAAAAGACCCTACATATGGGACACAGACCATGAGGATTACAACGACAAGTTCCACGTTTCGAGATCATGGGAAGAAATAGCTGAGGAAATGAAATTGCCAGGTAAGTTGAATTATTTTTCTTGTGAGTCGCGCGTCGCGTGCCTTTTTTCGCGTGTATGTTGTGAACTGTGAACTGTTTCTCCTGATACTAGATGGCGATAGTTGTTGGTGTCTACATTTATTTATACTTTGAATAAATTATTAAAAGAAATAAGTGGTTTTCCATGTAACGAATAATTCTGTGGACTTGATTTATTTTTAATATAATTGTAAATTACACTAATTGAATTTCAAAAACATAATATCATCAAAATGAAAGTGTTTTTATTTATTTTTCAATTATTTTAAAACAAAGATTGTTGTATGAATTAGGTAGTAAACAAACTTGTACTACACCTGATGTTAATTGTCTTGTATAGCCAAGACAAAAGGAACAGTCTTTCATGCTAGTAAGTAATAGAATGCTATTTCTGAGGACTGAGTTTGAAGGACTCATGTGGCTGTCTGTTGTTAACTATTCCCAACGGATCTTTAGTTCAGTTTTTTTTTCAATTAGCAAATTATATAGTTGTATACATAGCTAATAAAAAATCGTGGTATCCGATCGCATTTCCATCTACCGGGTCAAATTGAGAATCTAAACCACCTGTATCTGAAGTTTAAATCCACCTGAACGTACACCGAAAAATCTATGATAATCGTCCAGCCAAAGGAGTTGAGTCACATACCCACGGACAGAAGAATTATATATATAAAGCTGTTTTATGAAGAATAAATGGATAGACAAGTTTTGATCATATCACTACAAATAACAAACTTTCTTTCGAACCGTCTTTTGAGGGTCAGTTTTTCATATAAAAATATAATTTAGAAGAAATTTTATTTTATAGTAACTTAATTTTATAACTCTCCTCAATAGATGGCGGTGAAAGCAAAGGTTTGACTCTTGTATAAATTTCCATATTGATTTTAAAATATATAGACGTGTTTTATATTTATATATTATGTACATTATGTCTAATAATATATTTTAATTTATAACTGTGCTGTTTTATATCTCATATATTTTATACCAGTGTCTCTAAATAAAATGTGAATAAGATACTTGCAGTTTTATTTATTATTGTCCATATCTGAGACTTTATTCTCTTGAAAATAGTGTGGTTTTATTGGAGGTATATCCTTTTTGTATAAATTTAATTGTATTTCTCTCTTAACTACTCAGTCTACCAGCCTTCAATCGTTTTTAAATGACTTCTAGTAAATTTATATAAACAACAGACATATCAATTTTCTTTTTACATATGCGTATAGATTTTATATTGAGAGTTGACACGATTGAAAAAAAAAAGTGGTTTTCATCAGTGCTAATTACATAGGATGCTTTCATTGTTGATACACTTTAAATTATTTACTTTTGTAAACTTTATTATTCGGCAATAAATTTAGATAACTTACAACTAAACGATTAACTAATACAACCATTTTTTTTTCTCGAACTGACTATGCTATTGACCTGGCAAGGTCTTTACAGCTTCACCGGACTATTTATACAACCATTTGCCGGCCCTCGAATTATTGAAGATAAACCCAAGTCACAAGAATGCATTCGTTTTCTGGTAATTACGACATAGGTACGTAAGTAATGGGTTTATAAGTAGCATCATAAATTGTTCAGTTTAACTTTACGTTTGAGTAACATGAGTACTACCTTTGATGTTATTTTGGCACACTGTTACATATAGTGACATCTGACATTTTTTATAGGAAATAAATAGGATTATCAGAAAATATATCATTATTAACATTTTCAATAAGAATTACAGATGGCGCTATTTACAGTTTTGAGCTTTTATATTCACATATCTATCTGAAAGCCCCCTTTTTAGTATATTTTAATGTTTTTAACAGCATTATTACTATATAACAGACCCTATAAAAAGGCATGACATCTTTAAGCCGAGGATACTGATAAAAGTAAAGTATAACAGTCTATACAATAATACAGTACGTAATTAATGTACATCTCATAAAAGCCGAATAATTAAACTCTACTCTATCGTATTAAGCTTCAATAATTGTTATTAAAAATGTCGCATTGGATTGATATGTATTAGAAACAAAATCAAAAGTCGTATTAAAAAGCCCGATCGTATGATATTTATTCTGTTAGAAAACTTTAATCGATGCTACAAACCACCTTGTCCACATGCTACCTAATTATACGAATAATATAAATACCAAATGAATAAATAATCAGCATAATTTATTTTTATATGCACAATCAGTATATTTTAACTATTTTATTAATTCAAATAGGACTGGCTGTATTTAGGCCCGCGTCTTTTTAGGGTTTGTAGTAGGTATTCGAAATGAAAAACAAGTTACGTATTCTTTTACATCTTGTATAGATAAGAATGTAAATCGTGTCTGTACTTTTACGATTTTCGAGAATTGTTGCAGGCGTCAAAGAATAAGTCATAAAATTTTTTTTTTAATATTTTTGTTTGTATGAACACGCATCACTACTAAAGTATTGTGTGTATGATAAAACCTCACCAAGAAAATCATAAAGCATATGCTCAAGTAACATTTAGTTTGTGTTTCAATAAAATCGGTCGATTCTATCGAAAGTTATTGTTATATGAATGACGGCTAGAGTTAAGTACGAGAAAAGAGTAGGTAAATGCAATTCAATACATTCCAGAAACATGATATTATAGTTTATAGATAATGTCTAAGACACGGTAAACGAAATACTGTTTTTTTGTATTAAGTTCCATACGGACGAAGTCGTGGGCACAGCAAGTATCAAAAGTATCAAATAAATATTCTCTGTGGCTACCAACACACTGCACTACAGAATGCCGGCGCGGCCCTGCGGTTTAGAGACGCGCGTCGCGTCGCGTTTTTTGGCGGGGACGAAACTACAACACGCGGTATGACACGATATAACGTCTACAACGCAACAGTCCCGTCCAAAATTAAACTTATGTTCACTTTTTTATTAGTTTACGTATATTTTAAATCGGTTTTGGTTTGTAAAAATATCGGGTAAGTCGATATACTACGGAAAACACTAAACTATTACGTATACATCTAGTAGTCCGGTGAAGCTGTTAAGACCTTGCTAGGTCTATAGCATAGTCAGTTCGAAAAAAAAATCACGTATACATAGATAACACATAACATATTGTGGAATGACCTACCTTACCTTATATGAACAAGCCGGAAAATAATCACAATTCCAAGCCAACGATATAACCTCGACCAGGATAAATAAAATACAAAACATTTCTCGGTAGTCATTATTACATATTTTTTACACATGAAAATTACTAACATTCAAAATAAAATATAATCTCCTTGTATACGTGGAAGCTATTACAGCATATATATATATATATATATAGTTCATTTAGTATACTATTTAAAGCTCTGACAGGTAGCAGCCGTATATACCACTTTATACTAGGAACTAGGCTATAGTTCTATGTGACTTTTGCAATAATTGAGTAGTTACATTTAAAAATGAGCCAAATTCAATTTTAATCGTTCATATAAAATGTTAATTTTTTTTTAAGATTTGCAGTTTTTATACACCGACAAGGAATTTAAAATTTTGCCCTCCATTTTTAGGTAATGTCCAAAATTTGAAGATTTTGAAAAATAACGTAAAATATAAGGAACGACTACAATTGGATTTAGTATATTTTGAAATGTAATGAATCAATTTTTTTAAAGTTATTTAGTAATAGAAAAAGATGATTGTATTGCGCTGCGAACCGAGACTAGAGATAGCGGGGCACAAAGCGGCAACGTCGCGCGGGAGCGGGCGCTTCTATAGGTACATCGATCGCGCGTTGCCGCTTCCCGCGCTGTACCGCGCCGCGACATCACGCCGTCGCGTCGCCCGCCAGTCGACGGGCCGC
>MU159879.1:0-48768 GCA_015888305.1 Antheraea pernyi | reverse complement strand
ATTTTAATTTAAAAAATACAACTAAAAGCCAACGTCACGCGCTGTCACCCATCCAAGTAGAAGTAAGTAATGGCCACGCCTGACGTTCAATTTCGATGATCGGACGAGAACCGATGTTTTCAACGCGTCCACTCGACACAATGTTTACCTCCACCACGTTTCATCACACAAAAAGGTTGCGGATCAGAATTTTAAAGCCATCTCATATGAAGTTTCATTAAAAACACTTTTCATTGCACGCTTTCATATTATGTAATATTTGGCTGCTTATTTCATTCTATTATATAGTCAAACAACACTCATTACATAGTAGCCGCACGAGATACTACAGTATTAGTCCATGGCGCATTGTTATCATTGTGATTTGTTATTCTATTGCCTATATTAATTTTAACAAACGCTAATTGGGAGCGGCGCCGATAATATTTCACCTCCTATACATAAAAACTTTAATTTTCAAGTTTAGGAGACTTATTAGTCACGCACCGACGCGAAGCCTTGGTTTTACCGCACAATATATTTATAGTGTATATTTACTAAAAAAAAACAATCTATTTAGGATAAAGGCCAATCAAGTTCGATCTGCTTTTACTAGGTACTTATTATTTTAGCTTACATGTTTTGCTAATTACATCAATAGCCACTTAATATCGAGAATGTGAGTGTTTATCACAGGAATCTGGCAGAACCGATATCGGATTAATTCAAAAAGTTGTGTAGTTTATTTAAGGTTCCTAATTAGTTTTTTTTATCTAAATGTTTTCGTTTTCGTGCACAAATCGTCTTATTGATCAAGGATTGTTGCGGCCATAAGCTTGTACTGCTTAGAAGTAATCCAAAATAATAGTGGAAAGGAAGTTTGATTTTCTAGTATTTTAGTTCTCGTTTTTAAATTCAGTTGCGTATATAGTAAATATTTATATATTTTTTTATAATTCAATAGGTATTTTGCTAGTACTATGATTAATTGTTATTCGAGTTTTTGTATTTAGGGCATTATGTCTTAATCCCAAGGAGGGTTGATGTCAGGCAGGCGGCCGATCATAAAAATTAAGCCAAATTATACTTCACAACATGACAAGCATAAAAAGGGGATTAGGGTTATTTCAGGGCAGGGCTCAAAGTAAGAAAGGAATTCGGGATGTAAAGTTGAGATTTGCGAGTTGGAATGTGGAAACAATGACTGGAAAGGGAAGAGAATTGGCGGATGTCTTACAAAGAAGATGCATAAATGTGGCTTGTTTGCAAGAGACGAAATGGAAAGGGACAAAATCGAGAGAGATTGGTGTTGGATACAAATTTTACTACTTTGGAATTTCAATTTTTAAACGCGAAAAATCTTAATAAGCCCGATTGCAGCGACACCTACCGTTTCCAATTGTGAATCCAAACTATCCAGGGACTCATTCAAACTTATACCGAGTTGGTATCTGAGAAATATATTTTTATAATAAGCCTAAAACCAGTTACATATTAGGTACAGTTTCGTTTACAAATATTTTTCAACTTTGTCGACAAATAGTATTATTAAAGTGAACTTTCTTTAGAATCGTTGTGGTTTGAAATTCAATGAAAGGATGATCATAATAAAGAGACAAACACATACATTAATAGAATTTAACCTATTACATTTTAAACTTCTAATTCAACTGACTGATAATTTTGAATAGAAACGTCATGTCGCCGTAGCGCAATTATAACATACTGTACTTGTGCAATATAGAGACCGACGTCGGTTCGGAATCTAACGGTAATATTTTTATTTTTAAGATTTTTTTTGTTAATCTGTCTCTTATATATAGCACAAAAAAAAAAAATCTGTCAAGAATTTTATCAACTACATTTGTTTTTGCTTTCGTCCGTTATCCTGGAGAACCCCTTGCGTTTTATGGGACAAAAAGTATCCTAGATGTAACCTTGTTATATTAGTTATCTCACTGTGTCAAGTTTCGTCAAAATTGGTTCAGTACTTTCCGAGTGATACGTGTTCAAATTCTAGACTTTAATCCGTTATCCTGGAAAACCATTTGCGTTTTATGGGACAAAAAGTATCCTAGATGTAATCTTGAATTATTAGTTATCACTATGTCAAGTTTCGTCAAAATTAGTTCAATACATTCAGAGTGATACGTATTCACAGGGACAGACAGACAGACAAAAATTGTAACAAGATTATTTTAGCTTCTATATCGATAACAAAGTCTACCCGAATTATAATTTTCAATAAATATTTAATATACAGATTTGACCATGTTACAGTTTTGTTATAGTATAGATAGATTGTGTGAAATATGGCGAATAAAGTCTTATAAACGGCTTCAATTGTATGAAAAGAAAGTATTTCCAAATTTTGTTATTGATAACACTTAAGTTCACCAATAATTACTAAACAAAAAATAAATACAGAAAATTAAACAGAGGAGAAAAAGCACTAACTGTTTGAACTTTGCCTATAATAATATAATACTAGCTTTTGAATATAGGTTTTTACCTCGGAAAATGTATCTTTTTTAAAGTTATGGGTAACCCATATGTCCTTTTCTGAATCACTGGCATCTATGAAAACGTAACAAACTCACATTCTCATTTATAATATTAGATAAAATTAAATTACCAACTAGGACAGAAATACAAAGCATTCGTGTGACCGCGCCCGTCGTCTGCACGGCTTGTTTTTTGTCTCCCTGTATACATTTACATGTTGGTAATATTTTTGTAAATTTGTTTAATATATGTACAGTATAATTATACAGTATTCTGTTATATTAACTATGATCATAAAAAAATATGCGTGAGACGGATACTTGTATTGAATTTTAGTATATAAAAAAAATTTTCCAAAAAAAAATAAACCGCCTTCGATGTGAAACACAAATAAGGCACTAAAAAGCGAAAAATAACTGAATTATTAAATTAACCAAATTAAATAAAAAATATTGATAATCGCGCTACCGAATAATATATTTGAAGTCGATGCCAACCTAAATTCATATCATCTACATACAAAATTTTGGTCCACTCTCGTGTCCCATGATGTATATCTGTATAGTATATATACATATTTTATTACCTGCAACAAATTTGAAATTTAGGTTGGCATCGACTTCAAATATATTATTCGGTAGCGCGATTATCAATATTTTTTATTTAATTTGGTTAATTTAATAATTCAGTTATTTTTCACTTTTTAGTGCCTTATTTGTGATTCACATCGAAGGCGGTTTATTTTTATTTTTTTAATTTTTATTTCTCCATTTTTAGTGTCCATAAATATACACTCCTCAAAAAAGTCTAAGCAACATGTACTAATTTAAATTTTAGGATGGTTCTTCACATTATAACGTTGTATTTTATTTTTATTTTTAATGGTGGTAGAGCCACGCTGAAACTATTATTGGTTTCAGCATGAATGGGTCGGCTCGCCCGGGGTAGTACCACCCGACCCACAGAACACCGACGTGAAGTAACAGTGCTTGCATTGTTGCGTTTCGTTCGGTCAGTGAGAGCGCCGGAGGCCCACCTCTCCTCCCCGCCCTCTCCTCTTCCCCTTGCGCATACACAGGCTGGCAACGCACTTGCGACTCCCCTGGTGTTGCTAGTGTCTATGGACGGTGGTGATTACTTAACATCAGGTGACCCACCTGGTCGTTTGCCTCCTTTTGACACAAAAAAATTAATAAAAAAATCTATGATTTCGATTTTATACATACAATAACTTATTTATATCTAAATTTGTGTTCTGTGCAACTATTTTCAGAACTGTCAAAACACTTTGGTGAGAACTACATATTCTATTTAAAACTGTTGGTCGTATATTATTGTACTTATATTTAGATTCATTTTTATGTTCTTTATTTACTTTCGGTCTATCGTTTTCTAAGATTTGATTAATAATGTTATCTCCTGTGATTCTTTAACTTCGTTTTGTTGATATATTTTATCAGTCATAATCTGTTTCTATTTTTACTTTACTTTACGTTACTTTAATGCTATAATCAACCGTTGTCTATTAGACATAAAACACAGGTGGGCATAAATCGTATGGAGAACGTTGCGTTGTTGTATCGGTGGTACTTACTTTATTATTGATTTGTTCCATCGTTATTTGGACCTACATTTAAGTCGCATACGACCGTAAAACGATAATTGGCATTTTATGTAATACCTTGAAGAATTTCATCTTTCACCGTTTGATTCGCTTTATTAACATTCGACGCGTGTCTTCAGTATTTCAATTTTATTCAGTCACGTCTCTTGGTTCGTATGGAATTGCTTTCGAAATTAGTCATTAAGATAGGTTCGAACCGCGTTCAAGGTATCTCGGTACGGGAGGTGCACGTCACGTACTAGCTTTCGCTAACGTTTCGCACTGTGGGGAAAGCAGAGTCCTTACTTGTAAATAATTTAACAAATTTTCTAACAACGTTACTGATCATTACATTATCGAGTTTGTATTTATTATACTCTACGAGCATATCGTTAAGTTTCATGAAAAACATATTTACCCGAAGTTTCTTCAGTGTTTCTTTATTTATATTAAATTTACGGTTTAATATGTGGATGGATGAAATGGCGAAAAGTGTCTGGAGGAGTTTGTGACCCGCGAATGTCGATGAAACTCGCGGGGAAGGTGTATAAAACTATAATAAGATAGGTCGTGTTATATGGATACGAGTGCTGGGCTACAAAAGAAACGGGTAAGTAAAGATTACATGTGTCAGAGATGCGAATGTTAATACGGATGTGTGGTGTAAATAGAGTGGACAAGATTAAGAACGACTATGCCAGAGGAAGTTTGAAAATAGCACCAGTGACAGAGATGTTGAGGAGTAATAAGTTAGCATGGTACATGCATATAATGAGAAGAGATGGAAGTCATGCCACTAGAAAGGTTTCGAGTATGAAGGTGGACGTATATATGAGTAAAGGAACACCGATAAAAATATGGATCGTTGTATGAAAATGATTTATGTGTATAAAAGGTGTGAATACTGAGATGAGATGAGAGTGAGAAAGGAAAACATGTTGTGCCGACCCTACTCAGGTGGGAGAAGGGTAAGAAGAAGAAGATTACATTTACGATTTATTGAAATATATATTGACCACAGACTAATTTCTTTTTTACTTTCATATGTTTCATAGTCAATAAGTAAGTAAATACTGAATGTTTTATTTAATTTAATGTGTTTGTACGCACAGTTATATGTTAACGTATTCATATTGGTATATAAATTTAATAAATTTGCAAAGCGACATACAAATACTGTTTTTCTCGTGTAACGAAACAATAAGATCCGTATTCTCATGAAACAAACAATATTATTATCTCTTTACTATATGTTTACTAATACTATATCTCGTATGGCTACCACTGTTTATAATTATACAATAAACATTCGATATCTTCGTACATTCCGTCTATTGTCTTGACGTGTCTTCGTTTACCCGGCTATTAATAACTTTATTCATCAGCTGTTTATCATAATTGTCTTCTATAAATCAAATTATCAATGTAACTATAACTTATGTAAAATTTTACGATAGGAACGGTATTTAGTTATCAATGAAATTCCAGAATCAAATTAAGATAAGCAAAAATAGTGTTTTTATACTTCTCTATGGAAAAAAAGTCATGTAATCTTGTATGTGTGTCAACGGTCACACGGTTTTGTCAATATATCTGATATATTTAATATTCAAATATGGAGGTGGTAGAGCCACGCTGAAGCTATTATCGGTTTCAGCATGAATGGGTCGGCTCGCCCGGGGTAGTACCACCCTCTCATAGAAAACCGACGTGAAGTAACAGTGCTTGCATTGTTGCAATTCGATCGGTCAGTGAGAGCGCCGGAGGACCACCTCTCCTCCCGCCATCCCATCCCCTCTCCTCGTCCACTCCCCTAAACACAGGCTGGCAATGCATTAGCGACTCCACTAGTGTTGTTAGTGTCTCTGGACGGTGGTGATCACTTAACATCAGGTGACCCATCTGTTCGTTTGCTTCGTATAATATAAAAAAAAGTCAAAATCTCTCCTTTCACAGTACAACAATGTAATGTAATGAAATGGTAACTGCACGAACTAGACATCAATCTGTCAATATCTTTAAACACCTCTCTACTGTCTTATGTCTCATTCTCTCACTTGGACATTGAGGTTTTTTAACTCAACATTTTTCACATTTCCGTAGCGTTTTTTTAAGCATTTTCTTTTTCATACAAACCTTGTCGTGACAATTACAAACACAACAGAACATAATTAGCCAACTCTCATCTTTTCATCTGATAGTTAATTCGTACTGAGGAACTTAATACCTTTTTCTTTTATCACACCTGACTCAGCGTGTATACAAAAGGTACTAAGATAATTCTATCGCGTTTTGCTTTATAATTATTTATTTCTATGCCTGTCAAGTTTTGAGCCAACTAACAATACTCGCAATTAAATCTCGGAATTGTATCGGTGTATACATTAGATCTTTCTTCTCTCTTACTTTTTTGTGTCCGTGATAGGCGAAAGTTTATTATAGACACAATACTATCTATCATAGGTAAAATGATTGGTTTCTATAAGAGTCACTGTATACTTGACTTATTACAGAAGCTTAGTGAATCCGGTTTCCTTACGTCTGTGAATATCTATTTTAAATTAGCGATTTCTTAAACATTTAAGATATAATAAATGAAACTAGTTTATGCTCGCAACTTCGATCGCGTTACTGTTGATATGATCGAGAATAGTACATTATTTTTAGATGAAATGACAGTATATACAACATTTTATGGTGATCCGTTGAACAGTTAAAGCGTGAGATCGTACATTTTAATTTAAAAAATACAACTAAAAGCCAACGTCACGCGCTGTCACCCATCCAAGTAGAAGTAAGTAATGGCCACGCCTGACGTTCAATTTCGATGATCGGACGAGAACCGATGTTTTCAACACCTCCATTCGACACAGTGTTTACCTCCACCACGTTTCATCACACAAAAAGGTTGCGGATCAGAATTTTAAAGCCATCTCATATGAAGTTTCATTAAAAACACTTTTCATTGCACGCTTTCATATTATGTAATATTTGGCTGCTTATTTCATTCTATTATATAGTCAAACAACACTCATTACATAGTAGCCGCACGAGATACTACAGTATTAGTCCATGGCGCATTGTTATCATTGTGATTTGTTATTCTATTGCCTATATTAATTTTAACAAACGCTAATTGGGAGCGGCGCCGATAATATTTCACCTCCTATACATAAAAACTTTAATTTTCAAGTTTAGGAGACTTATTAGTCACGCACCGACGCGAAGCCTTGGTTTTACCGCACAATATATTTATAGTGTATATTTACTAAAAAAAAACAATCTATTTAGGATAAAGGCCAATCAAGTTCGATCTGCTTTTACTAGGTACTTATTATTTTAGCTTACATGTTTTGCTAATTACATCAATAGCCACTTAATATCGAGAATGTGAGTGTTTATCACAGGAATCTGGCAGAACCGATATCGGATTAATTCAAAAAGTTGTGTAGTTTATTTAAGGTTCCTAATTAGTTTTTTTTATCTAAATGTTTTCGTTTTCGTGCACAAATCGTCTTATTGATCAAGGATTGTTGCGGCCATAAGCTTGTACTGCTTAGAAGTAATCCAAAATAATAGTGGAAAGGAAGTTTGATTTTCTAGTATTTTAGTTCTCGTTTTTAAATTCAGTTGCGTATATAGTAAATATTTATATATTTTTTTATAATTCAATAGGTATTTTGCTAGTACTATGATTAATTGTTATTCGAGTTTTTGTATTTAGGGCATTATGTCTTAATCCCAAGGAGGGTTGATGTCAGGCAGGCGGCCGATCATAAAAATTAAGCCAAATTATACTTCACAACATGACAAGCATAAAAAGGGGATTAGGGTTATTTCAGGGCAGGGCTCAAAGTAAGAAAGGAATTCGGGATGTAAAGTTGAGATTTGCGAGTTGGAATGTGGAAACAATGACTGGAAAGGGAAGAGAATTGGCGGATGTCTTACAAAGAAGATGCATAAATGTGGCTTGTTTGCAAGAGACGAAATGGTGAAGTCGATGCCAACCTAAATTCATATCATCTACATACAAAATTTTGGTCCACTCTCGTGTCCCATGATGTATATCTGTATAGTATATATACATATTTTATTACCTGCAACAAATTTGAAATTTAGGTTGGCATCGACTTCAAATATATTATTCGGTAGCGCGATTATCAATATTTTTTATTTAATTTGGTCAATTGAATAATTCAGTTATTTTTCGCTTTTTAGTGCCTTATTTGTGTTTCACATCGAAGGCGGTTTATTTTTTTTTTGGAAAAATTTTTTATTTCTCAATTTTTAGTGTCCATAAATATATCTGGCTTCTAATGGGTATAATAAATCGGTTCCAATTTCACAAAAATACGTAGAGACGAAGTGGGCGAAAATCAAATAAACCATATTTCACCCCCTTAGGGGTTGAATATTTTCTTCAAATTTATATGGGACCACCTCTGAAAATAACCGATTCCAATAAAAAAAGAATCATTAAAATCGGTTCATAATTGACGGAGATATCGATTAACATACATAAAAAAAAAAAAATACACACAACCGAACGTAGTAACCTCCTCCTTTTTCGAAGTCGGTTAAAAATGAACTGAATATCCTCCCAAAACACGATTTTTTATAAAACCCGAGAATATAACCAAAAGTTGGTAAATGAGAATTTACTTCAATTTTCCTTACACCCTGACGAGTGACAATTATGGCCATGGTTGTGCTTCGAACACGCCATCTTTTGCCTTTAGCCATTTAAGAAATGAGGCCTGTCCTCGCCCTAGAAAAATGAAAGTATATGAAACAAAGTCTTTTCACACAGTTAATTATCCTTCATTAATAAATTGCCTAGAGAGTGTAATTATCAGAAATATTAATAGTACTAACGTAGCTTTAATTGGAATGGATGTACTGATAAAATGACCAGAAGTTCATTAAAAAAAAGTTAGAGCAATCTAATAAAAAAATACTTTGTTGAATTTAAGCCCTGAGAAGAAGTTTTTTGCCGGTTCTTCTCGGTGACTGCGTTGTTTTCCGAACCGGTGGTAGTTTTCACTTTCATAAGCGTCTTCTCAGGGCTTAAATTCAACAAAGTATTTTTTTATTAGATTGCTCTAGATCCACCCTATAATAAATAGCCTTTACATTAAAACCCGTTTGACATGGGGCTTGAATTCACTATCCGGCAAATCTGTAATTTGCTTTCGGAGTTTGTTATAAAATCTAACACTATTACCAAAAAATTGTTATTGGTCTTAGTGAGCCTGAAACATGGAATGACCAATTGTAGTACGGTGAAGCTGTTAAGACCTTGCTTAGTCAATAGCGTAGACAGTTCGAAAAAAATAAAATGGAATGAACAATTTGTTGTCGCTTGACTAAAAATTGATGTGTTAAAAGTCTAGTAAAAATGGAATGACCGATTTGTTGTCGCTTGACTAAAAATTGATGTGTTAAAAGTCTAGTCGCAAAGAAAAACGAAACTCACATGGGACAGTATGTGTATAAAGTGGCGAGGGTTTGGCAGTGAGCCAACGCAGCAATATAGCTGATTTAAGTAATAACACAGAAATAAATACATGCGAATAATAAGTAAACGTTATGTCACAGTAACTCAGCAAAATGTGTACGAGTAAATATACGATACAATACATACTCTTTGAGTAGATAAATACTTATATTCCACACTATCCTCGTAACACCCAATGTACAATTTATTTTATTACCTAACACATCATTCAGGTCCAAGTTTGAAAAATAAATCGTCTAGAAGCCCAGTGTACATTATGACGGACATTCAAGATTTAACGCCAACTGTAATCTCATATATATTAATGCCATATTAGTCCATAAAAGACTGTCTAAAAATATGCTTTCATTTAAAACTCAGGATCATTTAAACACCCAATTTGCATTTAAATAAATAAGAGAGAAAAAAATTATGGCTGAGTTTTTCATTTAAAAAAAGGCTAAAATGCGTGAACCGTAAAAGTATATTGTACAATATATTGAATACTGGGTTTTTAACTCATCTCGATCATTATAGTTTGGGCCTTAGGAGGCTATGTAATGCGTGCCTCTTATTTAAAGGTCTTTAAAGATTTCACCACTATTTTATCAGATGTTAAATGACTATAAATATAGAGGGAATTACTTTTATGGTTTTTTTTATATCTTAGGATGCAAACGAACAGGTGGGTCACCTGTTAAGTGATCACTAACGTCCATAGACACTTCAACACCAGGGGAGTCGCAAGTGCGTTGCCAGCCTGTGTTGGAGGGAGGTTTTCTCTGGGTCGGGTGGTAGTACCCCGGGCGAACCGACCCATTCATGCTGAAACCAATAATAGCTTCAGCGTGGCTTTACCGCCATGTTTAATCGTATGATTAAAAAGAGTATCGATCTTTTATTATCATCGATTTCTTTAAATTAAATCCCCGCTTTCTCCCGCACATTATCCGAGACTTTATGTATTGTTTCTTTCTTTCCATTTCCTATTTTTTTTGCTAATTTCGTTTTCCTTTTTTATTTGTTTCTTTTTTTCGCTATTTCTACATATTTCATAAAGATCAGGAACGATTCCCTGGTATCTTTATCTGCCATTATTTTATTTTATGCATTACCCATTATCATCGATTGATTGATTAGTCTATTTGTCGGTGCGAGGTTCAATTTATATGGAACAGTTTAGTGGGCAAATATTTGTTATTCTTTAGGAGCGCCCGGCAAGCACGTGCAGGGGAATGAGAGGTACAATTCCTGCGGACAATTCCTGCGGACACGAGTAACGCCAGCCCCCCATTTGTATGTTGCAATGTAAGTAAAGGCCAAAGTGGTACTTGAAGTAACGATGGCTTAGTTGATAGTGAATCCTTGTAACTGAGTTGGAGCGCGCGGTGAAGGAACACAACGTGCTGAAAGCATTATAATGTTGGTAGGGCTTTTTCTAAGTCCACCTGGCTAGCTACAAACCTTAAGCTGAAAGAGTGTCACCAAGCACCTGTTGTTTAGCGTGTTTACTATTTTAGACCACATCGTCATGTAACATCAGATGAAGTATTAAAAAAAATTGTAGCTGCCGGAACACATTTAAAAATCACCTTGAGGGAGACAGAGCTTTTTATTTTTATTGTAGCACGGCAAAGTGACTGCACTATGCCTGATGGTAAGCACAGTACAGTCCAAAAACAATGGCGACCACCGAGTGACAAACTATCCATCGCCGGTCGCCGCTGTCATGCCGGCCTGCGAATAACTGGATATGCACAGACTGATCCCGAAACGCGACCCGCAGAAGCGAATCACTATGACGGGCTTTTTCGCCATATACATGGTGGTTGCGGCCCAGTCAGGCTGTAATACCCTACCACCACGCTACCCCACTACAGATGAATTAGAAAATACACTGCAACCACGATATAACTGACTTAATGAAAGCTATTCTGCGCTTTACAATCGTTTGTATAGCGCAGCGGTCACGTTAGACTTTGTCAGACAAGCTTAGAGATACCGACCAATTTAGTAATTGAAGATTAAGAGAAAATGATGATTGAAATGCAGGACGACGCGACATTCACAACAGAAAAAGCCAATGATAGATCGATCAGAACAATAAGGCACTGAATTAAGAGTTTAGCCAACTCAATTTTATTTTGTATAAAAACTGTTCAATTATGGATAAACTTTGAATATTAATGTATTTAAGGCTACTTGCACAAGAAGATTAAATATAGTTTCAGCCATAAGTTTAGTTTATCTAAATCTATATAACTGTCAGATTTAAATCTAATTTAAAAATTTAAGTCAAGTTGATGGTTTTGATTCAAATATATTATTATAAAACTCAGGAGTTTGTTTGTTTGAATGCGCTAACCCTTGTAAGTAGCGGTCAGATTTAAAAAATGCATTTTGCAGTATATTTGTTGACGAAAATTATAGGCTTCTTAAAATCATGTAACGACTTTCAGATCTGAGTGATTACCATACAAAGTGTAGCTTACAGAGTATGCTAAGCGAGTCGAAGCTGCCGCTCGATGCGAGATATCCTGAAAAAAAAAGTATATAAAAAGTGTTATTAAAAAAAACGTGTGTACGATGTGTCGTAAAACCACACAGTAAAAGTTAAAGTTTCGTATTACAGAGCACATATTTTAATTTAAAAAATACAACTAAAAGCCAACGGCACGCGCTGTTACCCATCCAAGTAGAAGTAAGTAATGACCACGCCTGACGTTCAATTTCGATGATCGGACGAGAACCGATGTTTTCAACGCGTCCACTCGACACAATGTTTACCTCCACCACGTTTCATCACACAAAAAGGTTGCGGATCAGAATTTTAAAGCCATCTCATATGAAGTTTCATTAAAAACACTTTTCATTGCACGCTTTCATATTATGTAATATTTGGCTGCTTATTTCATTCTATTATATAGTCAAACAACACTCATTACATAGTAGCCGCACGAGATACTACAGTATTAGTCCATGGCGCATTGTTATCATTGTGATTTGTTATTCTATTGCCTATATTAATTTTAACAAACGCTAATTGGGAGCGGCGCCGATAATATTTCACCTCCTATACATAAAAACTTTAATTTTCAAGTTTAGGAGACTTATTAGTCACGCACCGACGCGAAGGCTTGGTTTTACCGCACAATATATTTATAGTGTATATTTACTAAAAAAAAACAATCTATTTAGGATAAAGGCCAATCAAGTTTGATCTGCTTTTACTAGGTACTTATTGTTTTAGCTTACATGTTTTGCTAATTACATCAATAGCCACTTAATATCGAGAATGTGAGTGTTTATCACAGGAATCTGGCAGAACCGATATCGGATTAATTCAAAAAGTTGTGTAGTTTATTTAAGGTTCCTAATTAGTTTTTTTTATCTAAATGTTTTCGTTTTCGTGCACAAATCGTCTTATTGATCAAGGATTGTTGCGGCCATAAGCTTGTACTGCTTAGAAGTAATCCAAAATAATAGTGGAAAGGAAGTTTGATTTTCTAGTATTTTAGTTCTCGTTTTTAAATTCAGTTGCGTATATAGTAAATATTTATATATTTTTTTATAATTCAATAGGTATTTTGCTAGTACTATGATTAATTGTTATTCGAGTTTTTGTATTTAGGGCATTATGTCTTAATCCCAAGGAGGGTTGATGTCAGGCAGGCGGCCGATCATAAAAATTAAGCCAAATTATACTTCACAACATGACAAGCATAAAAAGGGGATTAGGGTTATTTCAGGGCAGGGCTCAAAGTAAGAAAGGAATTCGGGATGTAAAGTTGAGATTTGCGAGTTGGAATGTGGGAACTATGACTGGAAAGGGAAGAGAATTGGCAGATGTCTTACAAAGAAGATGCATAAATGTGGCTTGTTTGCAAGAGACGAAATGGAAAGGGACAAAAGCGAGAGAGATTGGTGTTGGATATAAATTTTACTACTGTGGAAGTAACGGTAAGAGGAATGGCGTAGGAATTGTATTAGATAATGAGTTTAAGAAATGTGTGACGGACGTAAAAAGAGTAAATGATAGATTAATATTGGTGAAATTATTGATAGAACAGATGACGTTAAATATAATAAGTGTGTATGCGCCACAAGCTGGATGTAACGAGGCTGTGAAAGAGAAGTTTTGGGAAGACTTTGATAGGGTGATAATGGATATTTCACAGAATGAGGATATTTATATTGGAGATGATTTTAATGGGCATGTAGGTAGAGAAAATGGAGGCTATGAGAGAGTGCATGGAGGCTGGGGTTTTGGGAATAAAAACAAAGAAGGTGAAAACCTCATACAAGCTGCTGTTGTTTTCGATTTTGCAATAGCTAAAATTTTTTTTCAGAAAAGAGACCAACAGCTAATCACTTACAGTAGTGGTAATCACACTACTCAAATCGATTATTTTCTCTTAAGACGAAATAATATTAAAATAGTGAAGGATTGCAAGGTTTTGCCTGGAGAGGTATTAGTTACTCAACATCGTTTATTAGTAATAGATTAAAAAATAAATTTGAAACTGGCCGGAAATATTTACAAATCTCCACCCAGAATGAAATGGTGTCTAATGACCCAAAGAATTTAGGACCAAAATTGTCAATAAAATGATAGAAATAGAAAAGATGGAAACGAGAACAGTTAATGAATGTTGGAATGAAATGGCAACATGTATGAGGAATGTGGCAAGAGATGTCTTTGGTGAAACGAAAGGAAGACAAAAGATAGATAAAGACACTTGGTGGTGGAATGAAGAGGTACAAAAGGCTTTGAAAGAAAAGAAAATAGCTTTTAAGGAATGGAAATGCATTGAAGACCGGGATAGCACGGTTAAAGAAAATAAGAGAATAACGTATGCAGAATGTAAGAGAAATGCAAAAAGAGCGGTAGCTATTGCTAGAGCCAAAGTACAAGATGAATTGTGCCAATCACAGGAGAGCTTACAAACACAAAAATATTTGTGTCGTTTAGCAAAAGCTAAAGATATGAGTACAAGAGATATTACGCACGTTAAATGTATAAAAGACGATAGAGGAAAAGTTTTGATGAATGATGAGGACACAAAGAGTCGTTGGAAGCGATATTTTGAAAGACTGATGAATGAAGAAAATGATAGGACCAAGGAGTTAGAGACTATACCGTTAAATATAGGTTTTATACAAGAAATAAGTGAGAATGAAGTGAGAAAAGCTGTGAATGGTATCAAAAACGGAAAAGCCGTAGGGCCAGATGGAATACCTATTGCAATATGGAAATTTTTAAAAGTAGACGGATGGATGTGGCGACTTTATTTTTTAATAAGATGTTACAAGAAAAGGCGATCCCAAAGGTATGGTGCAATAGCATAATAGTACCTATCTTTAAGAATAAGGGTGATTTGCAGGACTGTAATAATTATCGAGGAATAAAGCTCATGTCACACAGTATGAAGGTTTGGGAAAGAGTGATAGCGAGACGAATAAGAGATGAGACTGAAGTGACTCAAAATCAATTTGGGTTTATGCCTGAACGAGCGACAACAGATGCCATTTTGAATTTTGCCATAAGAACTTGCATATGGTGTTTGTTGATCTGGAGAAGACATATGATCGAGTACCCCGAGGTGTTTTGTGGTGGGCTTTGAAAAAGAAAAAAGTGCTTGGGAAGTACCTACAACTTATTCGTGGTATGTATGGTCAAGCCAAAACACATGTTAGGTCCGAAGCTGGAGTTACCGATGATTTCAATGTGGCTGTAGGTTTACACCAGGGTTCAGCTTTGAGCCCTTATTTATTTTTTCTTGTTATGGATGCATTAACATCAGGCATACAAGAGGATACACCCTGGTGTATGCTGTTTGCTGATGATATTGTTCTTATCGGAGAAGATGCTGTCGAGGTCCAGAGCAGGCTGGAAAAATGGCGACAAAAACTGGAGAATGTTGGTTTGAAAATTAGTAGAACAAAAACTGAACATTTGTTTTGCGACTTCGGTGGTACGTCTAGTTTTTCTCCTACATCCTTAAATGGTGTATTATTACCAGCCTGCTCTAATTTTCGGTATCTCAGTTCATTGATACAAAGCGACGGTGGCATTGATAAGGACGTGAGGAATAGAATAAATGCAGGATGGATGAAATGGCGAAATGTGTCTGAGGTAGTTTGTGACCCACGAATGCCTTTGAAACTCAAGGGGAAGGTTTATAAAGCTATGATAAGACCAGTCATGCTGTATGCATCTGAGTGCTGGGCTACGAAAGAGACGGATGAGAGAAAATTACATGTGGCAGAGATGCGAATGTTAAGGTGGATGTGTGGCGTGACTAGAATGGATAAAATTAAGAATGAGTATATCAGAGGAAGTTCGAAAATAGCACGCAATTAGCGACTGTCTCATTTGTATCGCTGTACGTTTTTTTACAAGCCCATAAAAATGCGGTATTTGTCTCGTCTATAATGGTATACTTAGCAACCCTAAGGTGGCCTCACTAAACGTTCAGTTTTCGCATACGATGTGACTAATTTATATTTTTCAGTATAACAAATTAATTTTATAACATACCTAAAAATACCACGCATTTAGGTTTAAATAAGTGAAAAATAACTTGTTATAATTTACATACACATATGTAATAACCAACGTTTAAAGGTATTGAAGGGGCTGGTAGGGCCGTGTAAATAGGTCATGTAAAAGTAAGTGTGAAGCGGCAGGATGACTTCCCTATCAATAAATAAAATAGTAGCTTTGACGTTCATAAGCGCCTTCTCAGGGCCTAAATTGAATAAAGGATATTTTGATTATGAAACTAACAAAGACCCTAAATATAAAGTGTGTGGACTAACTTGCATCTCAGCAACTATTTGCAACAATGCTTAGTAATTATTTTTATTCGTACGGAGCAGCGGTGTCTCAGGCAAAAAGAGTGTTGTCTATATCTTGGCGATCAATTTTAATACGTTTAAGTATGAGAAAAATTAATATGTATATATATCGCTGCGATTTCTCTTGCAGTTTTGTTTTGTTTTTGGCAACCAACCTTCTAGTACAGTGGTCGGCAAACCGTGGCTCGTGAACCGTATGCCGCTCTTTCACTCCTTCGCTATGGTTCTTCCAAAAAATGTGCAGACACGTAATACTATTTATTAACTTTACTTAAGTTGTCTTTGAAACGCAAGCCTACAGAAAAGAGGCCCATTTTTAGAAAGCAACAATAGCAAGGCTAGTCGCTCGAAAAAAAACACATTTAGCAAAGGCAAGCTCGAGAGTGTACTTTTTATCCTAATTATTTCTATAAAAATGTATCTACTAAAGCAAAGCTTACATTTAAAAATGGCTCTTTGAATGATCTTTATTTTAGTATTGTTTATATTTGGCTTTTTGACGACGAGTTTGCCGAACACTGTTCTCGTAGATTATGACTGCCATTGTCGAGTAGGTAATGAATGATGTTACAAGTTTCTTGTGATAATTTCAATGTTGTAACAAGAAAAAAAATTAAAGGTACAATCTTATGCTTCCATTCCGGATATCATTCCGGGTAAGCCATGGGGATATATGAGTTTCGTGACTGTAGCAATCTTGCTGCGTTTACTATCTCTAGACTAACGATCTATCTATAGAGGTCTGCTCTCCAGTCCATCTTGCAGAGTTCAGAATCAGGGACAGCTTTAAATGTGAATGTGGTTTGGATGAAGGCAATGTGAATGTGGGTTGGATGAAGGCACTCTAGAACACATTCTTTTCAATTGCCCTGATTTAGTATTGTATTGTATGATATTTTACCTAACAATATACTACGTTCGTCTGATTTCTCTTTTTGTTAATACTACGGTTAATCTTATGTGTTTTAACAAAATGAAACTTTAACATAACAAAATCACTAACAGTATTTTTTATATAAATATATATTTATTTAAGGCATGATGTCTGTAAATGTTGTATTTGTCTTTATAATTTATATATTATCTATACTAATATTATAAAGGGGTAAAGTTTGTGAGTTCGTGAGTTTATGATGTTGTAAGGGGTAATCTCAGGAACTACTGGTCCGATTTGAAAAATTCTTTCAGCGTTATATAGGTCATTTATCGAGAAAGGTTATAGGTTATGTATCATCACGCTAAGACTAATACGAGCGGAGCACCAATGAAGAATGTTTCAAAATCGTTTTTTTCCTCTCGAGAGTTTCCGCTGCGTGTTAGCGTTAGCCCAAAGTAACTATTCCACGAGAACGAAGTCGCTGGCAGAGGCTAGTAAATTATATAATAAAAACTTCATACTACCTATAAAATGACTCTCTTATGACTGACTTGACACTGTTAGAATTTGTATTATGAAACTCCAATACTAAAAAGTTGAAGTTCAAGTTAGTGAGTTTGGATGTTCGGGATAATCTCTGGTACTACTGATCCGATTTTGAAAATTATTTCAGTGTTAGAAAGGTATATTAGTTTACTTTTTATTTAGGGAAATATATATTTTATAGTAAATGGAGCATGGAGGTGAGGGTCAGACGAGCAACCCATTTCTTGCCAATGCCAATATCCTATATATATAGGATAGTTTGGAGTCACAATTGATTACCTGATAGGTTTATCTACAATCGGGGTCTAGGTTTTTCGCGTTTGCAATTAAAATTGGAACAGGTAATAGATAGCCTATTTGGTGCAGACGAAGTTGCACGGGTCAGCTAGTAAAATATAAAATCCATTACATGACAATCCAAGACCCCGCAAAAAACTCTTCAATTTTTCTTCCTTTTTGCCGAAATAGCAACTATTTTTTTGAAAAGCGCCTGCATTGTCTGCATACTCGGTACTCGATCAATGAGATGCAGGCTACCAACACATCTCATTATCAGCTATGAAATTTATTTACATGGACCAACCAGGTATCGTTGTTGCTAATAAATACAGTGTAACTTAATATGACGAGCCTCACTATAACGAATTACTCGATTTAACGAATTTAAAGAAATCCTATAGGACTGCCTATAAGAGCTAATACGAAGTATACTTTTACCTTACGTATATATGATATTTATCAAAACACCTGTTTATAAATAATATTTAAAGATTGCAGAATATAGATAGAAAGTTATTTAACTCTATTTAACGAATGTTTTCAACTTATAACCTTTATTAAGGCAACGTATCCTATCAATTATTCCCATTTAATTCCACAATATTTCCTATCTCGACAGGTTCAGACACGTTAAATTCGTTTTAAGGCAGTCATTGTTGTTTGATGCTAAGGAATGTAAACATTGCTGTTTGTAATTGTTGTTAGTTTTAAAGTTGCAATGGCACAGAAACGAAAAAGGTGTTCCTTAAATCGTTCGCTTTAACAGGGTAAGCAGATGAGTATTTCAATAATGTTGAAGTTAATAGGCAAGTTTTCTTGTTACAAGAAATCTATACTAATATTATACAACTTAATCTATACTAATATTATAAAGAGGTAAAGTATGTGAGTTTGTGACGTTGTAGAGGGTAATCACAGGAACTACTAAACTGATTTTGAAAATTCTTTTATCAATAGAAAGCCACATTATTTGTAAGTGTCATAGGCTATATATCATCACGCTAAGACCAATAGGAGCGGGGCAACAATGTTTTAAAATCGGGATTTTTTCCTTTTGAGAGATTCCGCTGCGTCTTAGCCCAAAATCACTATTCCACGCGTACAAAGTCGCGGGCAGAAGCTATGAACTAATTATATTATCTATACTAATATTATAAAGAGGTAAAGTTTGTGAGGTTGTGACGTTGTAGAGGGTAATCACAGGAACTACTAAACTGATTTTGAAAATTCTTTTATCAATAGAAAGCCACATTATTTGTAAGTGTCATAGGCTATATATCATCACGCTAAGACCAATAGGAGCGGGGCAACAATGTTTTAAAATCGGGATTTTTTCCTTTTGAGAGATTCCGCTGCGTCTTAGCCCAAAATCACTATTCCACGCGTACAAAGTCGCGGGCAGAAGCTATGAACTAATTATATTATCTATACTAATATTATAAAGAGGTAAAGTTTGTGAGGTTGTAGGGTGTAATATCTGGGGAGTCGGAGGAAAAATGGTCGAACGTTTCTTACGAACGCTGCCTTAACGATGAGAGATATATGATTGAGTTCTAGAGAAAAGTTGTAGCTTGATAATGCCTATTACCGCCCAACGAAGTGGGCACGGGCCGGCTAGTAATATTACAAAACTGAAGAGTTTGTTTGCTTGAACGAGCTAATCTCAGGAACTAGTGGTCCGATTTGAAAAATTCTTTCAATGTTAGATAGCTCATTAATCGACGAAGGTTTTAGGCTGTATATATCATCACAAAAAAATTGACAGTGTGAATCCGAGATTAGAATCAAGTATATCATATTTCGCAATAACGAAGCCATAGCAAAAACGGTCAGATGACAGCTGGACATTTTTAGATTTTTTTAGACTTTTTTGATTTTTATGGAAGACTATGTTGCAGGTATCGAAATAAAGGTCAGGTTCATAAAGGTACAGGTCTTAGAATAATAACGCTAAGAAAGATAGTTCGGTGCTTTAGGTTACTACAAAAGTGAAGCATAAAATCGTACATGGGTGCAAGCGATTACACGAGTAAACGCGCACACCACGATAAAAAGGGGTTGCCTCTAAAATGTAGCTTGCCCACAACCGGAGAAAATGGAATGCATTACTTCTTAAACCGACGCGTGCTCTTTTTTGTATTTAATGTTTTTGCTTAACTCGTCTTCGTAATCATTACTTCGGCCTCAATTCAACACTTAAAGAAACAATTTTGATGTTTTATACCATACATTCCATACAACAACGTAGTCGAGGTCGAAGAAACGACTAAGTATATGGGGGTTAGTGTTGTAATTACTTAGGATCAGTAGGAATCCTTTGAACAACAAAACACAATAAATGTTAAGATTTTATTGGTATTATTATTGATTGAAGGTTTTTTTTTTTCTTTATTTTTATTGAGGGTTTGTTCAAAGAGAACACGCCACCCTCATCCATACTACAAACAATCACAATTTACAAAATAACTCGCAGATATACATCTTAAAAATACTAATAAAAAAGCTAAATTGAAAAACAATATTACAATCACATTCTTGCCCTTATACCAACGTCCACCATATTATAGATTAATTTGGCTTCTTCCGATGTTGGGCGTGACAATATTTCATTACAAACACCTATATTATAAGTATTCTTAAATACCTGTCTTCTTTGGGATTCGTTCCGGAGACATTCCATTACAATATGATACACGTCTTCTTCTTGAAAGCAAACTTCGCAGTTGCTGTTTTCCCTTGTTCTCATTAAAAAGTTAAACTTATTCAATGGAATATGCCCAGAACGAATTCTCAAAGCTAAGACGATCATGCTTCTTCTCATATTGGAGTCTTGGAACCATGGGACCGATCCCAGAGATGGTTGGATCGTCTTATACCAAATACCTTTCGTTAACGACCTTTCATTAAAATATTCTGACCATAAATTGACTGCATTTCTTTTGAACTCTGCTGTAGCATCGTTATATGTTGGTAAACAATCATATAAAATTCCCTCTTCTATAGCTTCTTTTGCTAGTCTATCTACCATTTCATTTCCTTCTACTCCAATATGGGAAGGCACCCACTGTATTACAATAGATTTATCAAAAGTTACAAGTTTTTGTATCAACTTAATAATTGAATAAGCCAGAGGAATGCCACGAAAGTTAGGTAAACTGCATTTACTTATATGTTGAATTGCACATTTAGAATCTGTATATATTACAAACTTATTATACTTTAAATCTTGTATATAAGATAAGGCTTCTAAGATAGCAATCAATTCTGTATGCATAATGGAGATCGTACTTCTTATACTTAATTTGATATGACTGGAGGTTTGTGGGTCTACAAACGCTGCTCCACTGTATCTACCTATTTTAGATCCATCTGTAAATATTGCATAAAAATCTGAATATAAATCATTAAGATATTTACAGCAATTTATTTTTATAAAATGGGGGTTATAATGCCTTTTTGCCATGTCTAGGATTTCAATGTTGGGCTTCAGAACTTTATGTAAATCTATGAGAGATGCGTTCGGAAAGAAGTGGAACTTATACACTATGGAACGGGCAGGCGTAGGGGGCCATTTCTGGCTCCAATTTAGTGGCGTCCAGTTTTATGCGTGGATTTGGTTTCTATGCGTTATTATTCTAAGGTACAAGTATCAGGTATAAGTAATAAAATATTAACATTTTATTAATTTTTAGAAACGTCTGTCTATCTGTCTGTATGTCACACATTACTACTAAAGTATCATAAAGCACACCAAGCAAACTCACCAAGAATACCATAAAATATATCCTCGAACAACAATTAGTCTTGGTTTCATTCAAATCGTTTCACTCTATCAAAGGTTATTATAATTTTTATGACGACGCGACTTAAGTACGAGAGAAAAGTAGATAATGAAATGGACTTAATACTTTCAGATTATTTGATTAATCACTGTTTTTTTCCATTAAGTTCGAAGCGGGCTTAGTCGCGGGCACAGTTAATTAAATATACAATTCTTAATAAGTACAAGGCATAAACAAAAATCGTGGTGGTTTGACCGCTTGAATATCAACCCGGTATGCGCAGGTTCGAACCTCGGCATGTATCGACGAATTTTTCGGAAATTACGTATATTTATTGATTTAAATTGGTAACACTATCGGCTGACGGTGAAGGAATATATCATGAGGAAACCTGACCATGAGAAATGTTCTTCTAGTACTACTGTATGTGGGAAAACATACAACTGTGGATTTCTCAGAGTTTGAAATCGCCAATACATCGGGAAGAGGCCTATGACCATCCAGTGGGTCTCTTACAGGCTGATGATGATGAATACATCATGGGCAGGCGTGGTAAACAGAAAGCAGCGACAGTGTTGCATCTGTATAAATAACTAGCTGACCCGTGCCCACTTCGTTGGGCGGTAACAGGCATTATCAAGCTACAACTATTTTTTAGAACTCAATTTTCGCCGACTCCCCAGATATTACCCCCTACAATCTCACAAACTTTTCCTCTTTATGATATTAGTATAGATAATATAATTAGTTAATAGTTTCTGCCCGCGACTTCGTACGCGTGGAATGGTTATTTTGGGCTAAGACGCAGCGGATGCTCTGAAAAGGAAAAATACCCCGATTTTGTAACATTCTTCATTGCTGCTCCCCCCTATGCGCCTTAGCGTGATAATATATAGCCTATAACCTTCCCCAACAAATAAGCTATATAACACTGAAAGAATTTTCCTAATCGGACAAGTAGTTCCTGAGATTACCCCCTACAACGTCACAAACTCACAAACTTTACCTCTTTATAATATTAGTATAAAAGATAACAAAGTCTTTCTACGTGTAATCCCTTGAGAAGAATGCACGTATATCAAAATATACCGTTTTGACAACTTACTATTTGTATAGCTATAACCTTTTTTCTGCGAAATGTGTTATTAAGAGGCAGAACTTTCGATACAACTGCTATATTTTCCATTTAGAATTGAAAGCAATTCTACATTAGGATCGTATAGTAATGGTATTGTGTTTTATAAACATGCATCATTGTTTGTTAAATAGTATTATACCAATTAACAAAATTACAAATTTCTCAACAATTTTATCAGTCACGCAGAGTGACTAACCGGTTTGGATTTAATTTCAGCCCTGATGGGATCGTAGACTATTATGTAAGCAAGTTCTAAAAGCATTGATATCACTTCAACAACGAAAAGGGGCTGATTTTAAATAATTTTTATTTATTATAGCATTCGTTACGGCTCTGTCTGTATATTGAGCTCACTAGAACCCAAAAACAACGGCGACTGCTGAAAAATCTATAATCGATCGACAGTCGTCGTTATCATGCCATCCTGCAAGACTCTCGTCGCTTCAAAAAAATACACGTAAAAAAAATACAAAATATAATCTATGTGACGAGTATAATGAGTTGCATGGTAGTAATAATTTAGTCGGGTTCAGACGGCGTTCCATCGCGCTTGTTTGGATTTTTATTTAATTACTTTGGTGTATGTTACAGCTTGTGTATGATGGTAATATTATTACATGGAAACTTTGAAGAATTTTAGGAAACTAGAAACTAACTTGAACTAGCTAACGTGAAAAAACTTACTTTTCACTTAATCATTTGTTCAGAAGATGAGCGTTTCGTTTTATTGTTACTCGATATATTATAATTAATTTTATGATAAACCTACAAAACTTCATGAAACTATATTCTATTGCCTCATCCCTAAATAATTTACATATTTCCATTTGCAGCTTCCCAATAAACATGGTAGCTTTCGTCTCTAGAAACAATTAGAGCTGTAATTGTGGCCCGATGAAATTTATTATCTTATTACTTATCAGAGATAAACGTTTTGATTAATCTATCCTGGAATGCCGTCCGCCTTCTAAAGCATAACATGTTTAATGAGTAACAAGAATAAACTTTCGTAATGGACGCATTAAAATCTTTAACAAACAGATACAGGGGATATATTAGTGTATGAAAAATAACACAAATGAATGTGGTATAAATGTAATTATATAGTTATAGATGAAACAAACATAATTTTGGAATTAATTTCTATGGCTAAAACTAACATAAGTGAAAACTTTTCGTAATAACTATGAGGTTCGGTATCCGACGGGACAGCGCGCGGGAAGCGGGCTCGCGTTGCCGCTCTGTACAACCCAAACAAAACACGCTCGAAGCGGCAACGTCGCGCGAACCGATGTGAATCGATTCCCTCCCGCCGCGCGACAACCGACAGGTCTTGCAATAGTGACTGGCTGAATGCTTAATTACCGTAAATTACCGATATTTTACTCTCCACTGATTATCCAGAGTTGCTATCCAAATATTGTATGAATATCTAACGATGTGCCGTAGCCTGAGAACTTAACAAAATAAATATAAGAGTTTCTTTTTGCATCAGATAAATATCTGACCGCTCAAAATAGTTATCAAAAAAAATCCCGTCATAAAAATGTTTTGCGTCAAATTGTTATTAAATTAATAACAATAGAATACAATCTAGTGATGAGTTATAATAATATGGTAAGCATAAAAATCTTCCGAACGAGAAAATAGGATTGTCAACTTTTATGCTGATCATATAACAAATTCGTGACGTGAGAAAGAAATCTAACTATAAGCCGTGTTTCTCTAAATAAAATGTATACAAAATAATATAATGTTATAGATTGATGCCCTTTTCCACATCTCGTGTTTTTATTGCACCGGTAAAGACCGGTTACTTAGGCAATAAAAAGCAAAAAAGTTTACTTTTTACATGTACCTAAAACGATCGGAATCGACTTCTGGTATTTTTCCCACGTTATTTTAAGATATATTACATTCTAAAATAACATACATGTTGGATATTTTTGAAAGTTAACGTTTATCATTAACGTAAAGATAGTTTTTATTAATTGAACAAATTATAATCGCTGTTAAATGATAATTATTAATATAAAAAGTTATTTGGTGTATAGATCTGTTAGTTCATTTTACGTTTACAGATACGGCTGACGAGAAAACTTATTTTAAAATTAATAACTTATACTTAAATTAATTTATTTATTAATAATCACGCATTCTCCTTACAAAGATTGAAAAAAGACTGGAGCCTCGTTTAGTTATCCATTTATCTCCCTTACAAACCACTATTGCTTCTTTAAATCTCGCTCGGTATATTGGTAGTATCTGTCAGAGTTGTCATAGGAGGATAGACGCTTCATAATTTATATTGGTACGTACCAACATGATATAGTAACTAACAATTGTAAGGAAAGTAAACCCTGAATTTCAGAAATACGTGAGCGCTCAACAAACTGGTAGAAATTTGTTTCGAGTTATCAATAATTTTGCCTACGAACACCTCGAATTATGAATTAAACGGTTTTACGGAAGCATGTAACTTTTTATTTAGTAAGTCGAGTTAGCTTAATATTATTGTTATTTACAAGATAGAGATTTTAAAACGTCATTAAAGGTGTTTCGTTTTAATGAAGGATGCATCTAACTATTAATAACAGGATAGCTTCCTCGATTATTGTTGAGCGTGGCTACATTTAGGGGCGTCTATATCCTATGTTTTTAACTGAAGTTTGAATGACTTTTAACTAGTCTTTGTTTTTAAAATATATGGTATGAGAAAGACCGAAGTCCGTTTATAAACTGAATTTACACGCTAGACCTTAATAGTAGCACTAGGTGAAATATAGGGGGTATTTGATACAACAACGAAAGTTGTAAGTATATGTGATGAATATTGCGATTTTGTTATAGTAAAAACATGCAATTGTAATAATATTTAGATGTAAAATTTGTAGTTCTCGATTTATTACTATTATTATAATAATAAGGTTAACACGATATTATTAAGGATCAAAATAACACCTGTTCCTATTGTCCTGAATTTTCTTTGATAAATCCCTAAGGGCAACTCACGGTCAAAAAAGCATCGGGACATCTAACCCATATAATAAGATTAATGAGTATCTATTCTCAAAATTGATATTGGGAGTTTTTGTTTTAAAGATATGCAGTAGCTTTTTCCATTAGCCTTAATCTCATATTAGCCTATAGACAATAGGGCAACTATCCGACATTTACCCTATGTATTTTCTAACGGTTTATACTGTGTTATTTTGATTAATACGGCCAATTTCGGATGACCTCGGTATTTACTTCAATGTACTCTCGTTATTGTATTAAATTAAAAATCATCGGAAACGTTAAAATGAGTATCGTATTGTTATTAAAATATAAATAAGAAAATTTGTTAAAACTACAAAACGGATTTTGCTGAGAATTTACAATAATATAGCTTATAACCTTATATATCCGAATAACATATTTATAAAGATATCGTTTGAGTTGGGAAAATAACGAATGAATGACAAGGAAATTTAAAAACTCCAGCCATCCGAAAGCTATTTATCTCATCGTGTGTTGTATAATTTTTTACTTACATGAAGATAAGTTACTATGTTATAATTTATAAGGATATAAAGACAGGCGAAGTCGCGGGCGACTGCTAGTGTCTATATAAAAACAGATCTATCATTATTGTTTTTCTAGAACATGTAAAAATCTCGTACGTTTTGCCCGAGATACCTTTTTTTAAACGGCCTCAACTACAAACACACCAAGTATTAATCAAGAACGATAATATATTTCAATATAACTTAGATTGAATTCTTATGCTGATTTATTTTCATTGTTGTATTGTTGTATAAATGATTAATGAAATAGTCAAATTAAAAATGAGCGACACACTAATTCCTAAAATTACGAAACCGTAAATAATCGCTAAAAAACATAAGATAGGGTTATAACATTTCAATTTAAATAATCTGTGTGTTTCATTTGATAGCTTACTGATTAAGTTCAATTTGCTAATTGGTTTTATAAAATAGCATGCAATCTGTTAACGAGCAATTTTGAGGGATAATATGATTGGAGTGGTTTATAGTAATCCTTTGTGTTCTATGTACAAAACACTTTTGTACAGTTATCATATGAGAGTAATACATATTTGAATCTATTGTAGCTATCCTTTAATCTTTAGGAACTGGGCGGAATCCGAAAACTCGTAAGTCATCCGACTAATAGTCGAGGCTACTGGAGTCTGGCCAAAGCTGCGCAAGCCAATTTTTGTCATCCAACAATGCCACCGTTGAGGTACTCTGATGGGTCACTGGCCTACGAACCGCAGGAGAAAGCTACATTATTAGCTAATCTCTTTGCGGCTAATTCTCGGCTCGACGATCGAAAAGCGCAACCGCCCACTATTCCTTGCAGCGGAGTCACTATGTCTGAATTAAAGTTCAGGCAGCGTGACATTCTTAAACAACTGCGATCGCTCGATGTCCGAAAGGCAAGTGGTCCGGACGGTATCCCAGCGGTTGTACTAAAAAAATGTGCAGCCGAGTTGGCTCCAGTACTTACGCGCCTATACCGCCTGTCTTATCTTTCTGGTATCGTGCCTTGGGCTTGGAGGGAGGCCAACGTGCAACCGATTCCCAAGAAGGGGGATCGGTCTGATCCCAATAACTATCGCCCAATTGCCGTAACCTCAGTGCTGTGCAAGTTAATGGAGCGGATCATCAACACCCAGCTTGTCCGCTATCTCGAGGATCACTCGTTGATTAATGATCGGCAATATCATGACAGCGGCGACCGGTGAGGGATAGTGTGTCTCTCGGTGGTCGCCATTGTTTTTAGATTATACTGTGCTCACCATCAGGCACAGTAAAGTCACTTTGCCGTGCTACGATAAAAAAAAAAAAAATATTTTTCGAGTTTAACGATCACGTAATATCTATTTTGAAAAGTGTTGAGTGTAAACTTATTTCCTTTGAACTATTTTAACGTTGATTCGGAAAATCGATTATAGAGAAAAGGCACGAGGGTTCCGTGAATTAATTATTGAAACGTTTAATTATTTTGCTTGTTGAATAATTCCATTGTAAACATATTCTTTTGGAAGACCAAGTCTAATTAAGTTTTTTCATTTATATTCCAAGCTAGCTTTCACCTGCGACTTCTTTAACATGCCTTTCGATATATTGAAGATGAAGATACCATAAGTTCTTTTCAAATACCAAGGACAAATGTCATATGTGACATTGATCAAGTGACAGATGTGATCGGTCAGAGAATTAAACACGAAGAACTAAATTAACATTTTTTTTTATATTATAGGAGGCAAACGAACATGTGGGTTACCTGATGTTTAGTGATCACCACCATCCATAGACATTTGCAACACCATGGGAGTCGCAAGTGCGTTGCCATCCTGTGTTTCGAGGAGTAGGGAATGGGGGCGGGGAAGGTTGGGAGGAGGCAAGGGAGGTGGTCTTCCGGCGCTCTCACTAACCGAATGAAACACAACGATGCAAGCACTGTTACTTCACATCGGTTTTCTATGAGAGAGTGGTACTACCCTGGACGAGCCGACCACTTCATGCTGAAACCAGTAATAGCTTCAGCGTGGCTCTACCACCTATACAACATTATACATACTATATAACATAGAATTACTTACTCATATAAACTTCTATACTAATATTATAAAGCTGAAGAGTTTGTTTGCTTGAACGCCCTAATCTCAGGATTCAGGAACTACTGGTTCCTTATGCTAAAACCACTAGGAGAGAAGGACCCAATGAAGAATGTTTCAAAATATTTTTTTTCCTTTTGAGAGCTTCCGCAGCGTGTTAGCGTTAGCCCAAAGTAACTAATTTGATTTCCTGTTTGTAAAGCATAAAATAAAACCGATTAAAATAATTCTTTCGCCTATAGAATGCTACATTATCAAGAAGTAACATGGGTTGTATTGTAGTTTCTAAATCTATATTATAACGTTCGTAGTCGCGAGCATTAGCAAGTTTACAATATTAATGTAGACTGCGCGGTTTTTCATTTGCATAATAAAATGTTGCACAAAATAAATAAAAAATATGTTACGTGTTCTGTATTGGGGAATGTAGGGGGAATTTGTCGCTGCCGAGCGTGGTTTTGGCCATGCTTGAGATGAACTCCTCGCAGAAGGAGGCGGCGGAGAGAGCCCGCGAGGTAGACCCCCTAAGTGGCCCTCTCCGCCAACGGAGGACCGGCGGGAGGAGGTGGCGCTTTGCCCAACTCATTCCGCCACCGTAGCCGGGCCTGAGGGGATGGGCCGTTGGGGCGGCTCTTCAAGGGGAGAAGCATAGATCGATCCCTTGCCGCCCCAACAATACGGTCGGACGGTACATCGTGGGGTTTTAGTCCGTGCGAGTAGGACATAACCCACCCTCTCCCCCGGGGGGGGTGGCGTATCCATAAGGGATTTCCCCACGTATAAAAAAAAATTTGGTCGCGAATTGCAAGTAGGCAACAGCCCAAGTCAGGATGTGCGGTGCACCCTTGAGCTAGTTGTAAAAATAAAATCGGATGAGTGCCTTAAGCGCTCGCTTTAATAGTCCGGTGAAGCTGTTAAGGCCACACAATAGCGTAGTCAGTTCGAAAAAAAAGGGTTGGCTGCTACGATGTTCCTCCAGGGTTATGACACGGGGCTCTTCAAAAAGGGATTAAAACACACAAGCAACACAACGGTATTGCCCACAGTGGTAATGCCCCTGGTGTTGCAGTTGTCTATAGGTGATGATAGCCATTTAACATCAGATAGGCCGACCGCCTGTTTACTGCCTTTTGGCATAAAACAACGGACGCGTAGTAATAATTCTAACTAAAGTTTGTCACTGGACAATAAGTAACTATTCCCGTCGACTCAATAGCAGCAATTTTCAATTAGTAATAAAGTTTCGCCTATTAGTTGATTCAGTATCTACTAGCTACCTAGTATTCATGCTAGCTTGATATGAAGCTAGCACTCATTGGATTTTTTGTAAACGTCAAAAGCAACAAAATTGCCATTTTGGTAATTAATTAGCAATAAATGGGCTATAGATTTTGTTGTATTTGCAATTGGATTTTGATATTTTTCCCCGCCACCGAGATATAGCTACAAATATAGTCAATGGGATGCGATGAGCCGTCGATTATTTAAATTACGCACTTCATAGAAGGCGACAATGAAGGAACTTGTAAATAAAGGTATTCTCTATTCTCGTTAAACTTTTCGCAGCCGCAGCAGATCCCGGTAGAAAATTTAGTTTTATCTTTGTTCGGAGCTCAACAATTGAATGTTGACTAAAACTTTTTGGTATGGTTTCCTCATCACCAATCCAAATTCGCACCAGCCGCCAGTAGCTGATTGCTCATTCACATACCCTAAATCCCAACAGAATTGCGACAACCATAAGGTTTTCATGAAACTTATTGTTGTAGAATGGGGTGGCTGGACCAGCTTAAATGAAATCATTATTGTTGAAGCTTATCTGCATTTCATGGACCTGCAATTTTTTTCGCCGACAATCGACCCCTTGTCTGGTCATCGTAGTCCCCTGGGGTTCGATATCGACCACTTTGGGAATCACAGTTTTAACGTATGGATACGATATTTGCGATATGGTTAATCGCAGCTGCTCAAGCCTAGGTCCGTTCTCTCGGCGTGGAGCCCTTGAGTAGGTACGTTGCTCGCGCAATACAGTGACACAAAACCTTACATCACTGTTACACATCTATCTCTATACATATATACATCATATATATACATATATCTTCTTCACACACGTGCACGCACACTCGCTTACGCGTGGAAGGGGAAGGGTTTTTTTTTCTCTTACCGAAATGAAATAGTTTAGAGAAATTATCCGAGTCAAAATACATATAAGAGTTATTGAGGTATGTATGCCTGTTTTATTTGAATAACTCATATAAGTACGAATTGGATTTTGATATTTTTCCCCGCCACCGAGATATAGCTACAAATATAGTCAATGGGATGCGATGAGCCGTCGATTATTTAAATTACGCACTTCATAGAAGGCGACAATGAAGGAACTTGTAAATAAAGGTATTCTCTATTCTCGTTAAACTTTTCGCAGCTGCAGCAGATCCCGGTAGAAAATTTAGTTTTATCTTTGTTCGGAGCTCAACAATTGAATGTTGACAAAAACTTTTTGGTATGGTGCCCTCATCACCATTACAAATTCGCACCGTCAGTAGCTGATTGCTCATCCACATACCCTAAATACCAACAGAATTGTGACAACCATAAGGTTTTCGAGAAACTTATTGTTGTGGAATAATTTGGCTGTGGCTGCTACGGTGTTCCTCCAGGGTTATGACACGGGGCTCTTCAAAAAGGGATTAAAACACACCAGCAACAATACGATATTGCCCACAACGGTAATTCCCCTGGTATTGCAGCTGTCCATAGGCGACGGTAGCCATTTAACATCAGATGGGCCGTCCGCCTGTTGACTTATTCTTTTTTCCCTTATAAAGCTGAAATAGTTTAGAAAATTATCCGATACGAAATATATATAAGAGTTATTGAGGTATGTATGCTTGGTATATTTGAATAACTCATATAGGTATGGATATGTAGCTTAGCTTAGGTTAGCTCTTTTCGCCGACTCTATATGGGAGTTGTGCGGGCGATGGCCGCCTACGGGGCACCAGTGTGGGCTGACGCCCTCAGTGCCGACAACGTGCGCGCGCTGCGTAAGGCGCAGCGCACGGTGGCACTGAGGGCGATCCGGGCATACCGCACGGTGTCCTCGGCGGCGGCTTTCACGCTCGCCGGCTCCCTACCCTGGTAGCTGGAGGCGGGTGTCCTCGCCGCTGTGTATCAGTACACGGCGGCGAGAAAGCGTAGTGGTGAGCCTCCGGCTCTCAGGGAAGTTGAGTTTAAGAGGCGGGAGACCCGGGAGGTGGCGGTCGAGAGGTGGATGCAGGACCTGGTGGACGCGCGCTATGGGCGTCATACAGTGGATGCCGTCCGCCCGGTCCTGCGGGAGTGGATGGGACGGGAGTGGGGCTCCCTGACGTTCCGGATGGTGCAGGTACTCACCGGGCACGGTTGCTTCGGATGGTACCTGCACCATATCGCACGCAGGGAGCCGACCGCCGCATGTCACGAGTGCGGCGCTGATGAGGACACCGCGCAGCACACTCTGTCCGAGTGTGCTGCGTGGGAGGGGCAGCGCCGCATTCTGGCTGCGGCGGTGGGGAATGTAGGGGGAATTTGTCGCTGCCGAGCGTGGTTTTGGCCATGCTTGAGATGAACTCCTCGCAGAAGGAGGCGGCGGAGAGAGCCCGCGAGGTAGACCCCCTAAGTGGCCCTCTCCGCCAACGGAGGACCGGCGGGAGGAGGTGGCGCTTTGCCCAACTCATTCCGCCACCGTAGCCGGGCCTGAGGGGATGGGCCGTTGGGGCGGCTCTTCAAGGGGAGAAGCATAGATCGATCCCTTGCCGCCCCAACAATACGGTCGGACGGTACATCGTGGGGTTTTAGTCCGTGCGAGTAGGACATAACCCACCCTCTCCCCCGGGGGGGGTGGCGTATCCATAAGGGATTTCCCCACGTATAAAAAAAAATTTGGTCGCGAATTGCAAGTAGGCAACAGCCCAAGTCAGGATGTGCGGTGCACCCTTGAGCTAGTTGTAAAAATAAAATCGGATGAGTGCCTTAAGCGCTCGCTTTAATAGTCCGGTGAAGCTGTTAAGGCCACACAATAGCGTAGTCAGTTCGAAAAAAAAGGGTTGGCTGCTACGATGTTCCTCCAGGGTTATGACACGGGGCTCTTCAAAAAGGGATTAAAACACACAAGCAACACAACGGTATTGCCCACAGTGGTAATGCCCCTGGTGTTGCAGAGCCATTTAACATCAGATGGGCCGTCCGCCTGTTGACTGCCTTTTGGCATAAAACAACAGACGCGTAGTAATAATTCTAAGTAAAGTTTGTCACTGGACAATAATTAACTATTCCCATCGACTCATAACTAAAGCTTTTCAATAAGTCGAGAGATATTATTGATATTAACAATAATACAGTGTTATCGAATCGCACTGCCGCTAAGACGGCAAAAATGAACCGGTAATCATTTTAAGGAAAACGGAAACAAATAGAGGAAAACACTTAATGGAATAAATAAAAAAATATCAATATACATTGCTCTTTATATTTACTTTAACGATATACGTGTATTTATTCCAGTAAATATTATATTTCCTCCGTGTTTGCTAACGCAATCATAATTAACTAGTTACAAATCTTTGTCTTTATAAACATTGTTTTTTTGCAATTATTATAAAAGAGGTTTTTTAATATTTTATTTTTGGCAACCACTCTTCCAGATTTATTACTGTCATTATCAGGTAGCAAATAATATTACAAGTATCCTGCGATAATTTCAATGTTTCAACATGGTGGTCCTCTTGTTAGAACTTTCTGTGGAGTTTTTGTCACATTTTAGAATTCATACTCCATGGTATTATTTTTCATCCATTTCACTTGTGCACAATAACCGAATTATACTACGTAAAATGACACCAATACTACAAAATGTATAGTCAAACAACACATATACATACATACATATACATAAAATAGAAAAGCCACTACATGACAGACTAAGATCCCGCCAAAAACTCCCTATATGAGAGTTGTAATTTTCAAATCTAATAGAGATAGACAAACAATATGGCGGCCTCAAAATGTTCGTCGGAAAGAAAAACGGATGTCCGTCCCTGGTCCGGTGTCCCTTTTTTATTTTTACAATAATGATATATTATGAACTTAATCCTAAATGAACGTATATTTTAATAAATTGAATTATTAATAAAGAAAAAGGAAAATATACGAGTTGTTCAGTTGAGAATGAGTAAGTAAAAAGCATATTTTCATCTCAGTTGTTTTTTAATTTCAAACGCTAAATATAAATATGATATATTCTATTTTACTCCAATAATTGAGACAAATCTAGCGACTTCTCACATGCTTAACACCAACAAACTCTTAAGGCGCAAAACGTAGGTACCTACTATTTTAATTAAGTAAAGTGATTTGACTCTGCCTGTTTACGACCGATAGAATCATCGACGGTCGTCGCTGTAATTCTGGAATGCAGCTCTCTTGGCTGCTGGGCTGGCTTATTCTGATTAAAAGAGAGACACCGTGACGTAAATTATGTGTATGGTTGTCTTAACCCAATCGCGTACAGATTTCTAACACCGCATCGAAACGAAAAACATAACTATTATTCCAAAGACGATCAAATATATGTTTCTTTTATTACAATTTTGGTTCCCACGCGTTTTTCTTGAACACCCTTGTAATATTTAAAAGGAAACGTTCAATGGATTCAGTTAACTATTAAAATCGCATACAAAACTACGGATGTTGAGTAATGGTTGTAAGTGTAGATTGTATCTCGTGTATATGTGTTTGTAGATACTAGGAAACGATAAATAGTCAACCAAGGTTTGAAAAATAATCGACCGAGTTATAACAACTTTATTTGCAAGTAACTGGAACCCGTGAATTCCTTCCCGTAGAATTAATTTGCTGTTTCATATGAACTAGGTGTTTTAATTGTATTAATTGTGAGTTGTATTATCTATACTTACTAATATTATAGATCTGAAGAGTTTGTTTGATTAAACGCGTTAATCACAGGACCTACTGGTCCGTTTTGAATATATCATCATGCTAAGACCAATAGGAGCGGAGCACCAATGAAGAATGTTTCAAAATCAGCGTTAACGTACGTGTTATTACAAAATATTTTCACCTTCTAAGTAAACGAAGTCGCGTGTTAAAGCGTTAGCCCAAAATAACTATTCCACGCGGATGAATTCGCAAGCAGAAGCTAGTTTTTTATATACTTTATAGGTTTTAGCATTCCTCTACAATCCCATCTGATGTTAAATGATAAACACGATATACCTAGAGTGGACTAGCTCTCAACTGCAGCTGCCGGAACACACCACCAGTTGCTTAGCGACAGATCTCCAACTTGAGGGTGGTAGTTAACCAGATGGATTTAGAATAAGCCTTGCCACCATACTATGGTTTCATTATAATGTTTTCCTTCGCTGGAAGCTCCGACTCAGTTGCTAGGATTCAAAGCTACGTCCATGGACACAGTATCTGAACACGCTATCAACTAAAGCATTATTGCTTCGTGAAACTTTGTATACACTTTTTTTTATATTATAGGAGGCAAACGAACAGACGGGTTACCAGATGGTAAGTGATCACCGCCGTCCATAGACACTAGCAAGACCAGGGGAGTTGCAAGTGCGTTGCAAGCCTGTGTTTGGGGGAGGGAGGAGTGGGGGAAAGGGGAGGGGGGAAGAGGAGATGCGCCGCCGGTGCTCTCACTAACCGAACGAAACGCAACAATGCAAGTACTGTTACTTCACGTCGGTTTTCTGTTAGAAGGTGGTACTACCCCGGACGAGCCGACCCATTCATGCTGAAACCAGTAGTAGCGTCAGCGTGGCTCTACCACTTCCAACACTCTACTTTGTCAGGTGTTAAGAAAAGTACATAGGGTGCTTGCAGCTCTCTATGACTCGAGTCTGTCATTATTTTTTGTAAACTGGTTGAAACGTTTGAATTATAATAGAATATGTCATTGAAGCAATTGAAATATCTCTTATAACTTTAAATACCATACATGGTGGTGAAAAAAACTGATACCGAAGAACATTTCTACACGAACGCAGACGAAGACGGACGGCGGCTAGTAGTGTATGGTTAAATAACAAGTACACACGTCCCATAAGATACACTCGTACAGGTTTCGTCCGCTTCGTTTAACAGTTCCACGTAGTGTTATGTTGACATGCTATTCTTTACAACTAAATAACCAGTTGTTTGTTGTATCGACGGTAAACTGTTGAATTACGTGCCGGTTACCTATGTGTTGTACGATTGGATTTCTATTGAAATAAACGAGCTTTTCCGTGATTCGTATATAAATTACATTTGATCGTTCTCAATCAATCGATATCAAAGAGTCAAACTATTTTGTATTTATTTCTTAACTTATCTCTTTTATTTGTATAAAGTATTTGTATAGTAAACTTACAATGCACGGACCTCAAGATCTTCCACTGTATTATGGCTGGCAGTTGAGTTTCCGCGAATTAGATTGTGATGATTTCGATGATGGAGTTGCTGATTGATTGTGATATGCGTACGTCTCGTCACGTTTTCTTTTTCTTTTTTATTGACGTTGCTGTACATGACGATTAAAAGGTTAGCGTCTCAATACTACTAATTAACTAAGATCTGAACGTCGACAGTCGACTTGTATAAATAGATTTTGTTTTATAATGATAATGGTACAACGTAGAATGGCAAAACCCGTGCTTGAATCAACTATGGTAAGTAATTTTACAAAGTACCAATCCTCGAAACACACTGAAGGATTTTATACGAAGAAGCACTGGCAGACAAGCCGTTTAGACCCATTCTTCATAAGGAAACATTCAGGTGTGTTCCAACTTAGAACCAAGGTTCTATTTAAGCTTGCTTGTAGAGATAACTAAAGCGCTCAATGATCACTGTAGCTGTTTGATATTTTCTTTAAATATTTCTTCTTTAAAAACCTTTCTTGGTTCTGCTCTAAAAAATCATTCTTAAAACTTACTCGTTTTTATAAATAAAATAGATACGCAGACAACGTCGCGGGTATCACCTAGTCATAAGATTTGTTTCTATACACTTCAATTCTTTGATACGGATGTAACAAATAAAGTTTGCTCATCATCGACTATTGATAATTTGTTATGAAAGAATTGAGTACACGAAGAAGATATAACCATAGAGAATATTGAACAGCTGGTTCACTTTGGTAAGTCTAACGAACTTTAGGCGCGTGAGCGTGTTTTGTTTTCGGTAAAACTTATAATACATTTTTATAGTTGTTTGTACTAAAAATCTTTTACAAATATGTAGTACTAGTATATTAAAATAGTATTGTTGATCGTCACATCAGTCTGTAAGCGACCACTTCAAGGCCATGAAAGAAAGTACGGGCATAATCATTACGGCTTCCACGACTTATTGGCTATATCAAATTTCGAGAAATCCATAGTTCTATGTTTTACCAAATACGGTGGTACTACAGTTTGACATTTCACCGGTCAAACCAGTTAATATGCATAAACAGGTTAAACATAAAATAATTCCTCACTCAATAATGATGGCAATAATTTAAACCATGTTGTAAATAGATTAATTTTGTGAACATATCTGAACTAAGTTATAAAACAACTACAAAATCAAACTTTCCCTCAGAAAGATAAGTTCAAGTTTGTATTTATAGCCCATATTTTATCGTTATTAAGTTTTGTAACAACACTAAAAAGTGGTTTAGTTGTCCCAAGTTTTTCGAGTAATCTGGGAATTATATAAATGTCGTAAAGATTAAAAACATTTCCTTTCTTTTTAAAAACTTTGTTTCAATCCACACTATATCCTAATTAATTGTATCAATACGAATATGAGTTTGTTTGTTTGTTCACGACTTAACTACCCAACAGATCATCATGAAAAAACTATACTGAGACGAGCGACGACGCGAACAAAAGCTAGTAATATTATAAATGCGAAAGAAAATATGTCTCCCAAATGTCAAATAGGTAATAACCTATTCGAAATTAAACGTCTGAATCAATCGTAACATAATTTAACATAGATGTAGCCTGAGATCTGGAGAAGGGCATACGTTAACTAAACAAGGACACATAGTTTTCCACAGCATTTTAAGCGTTCAGTTTAATGCAATCTTATTTAGTTAGTTAATTTTATTTACGTGCGGATAGTTTTTTTAATGCTTTATAGGGTTTAGCGTTTGAGCACAATCTTATCTAAGGTTAAATGACGATGTGGTCCGAGATGGTAAACACGATAAACTAGAGTGCAGCTGCCAGAACATATCAACAGGTGCTTGGCGACAGATTTTCAACTTGAGGGTGGTAGCTAAGCAAGCGGACTTAGAAAAAGCCCTACTACCGTGCTAGGGTTTCACCACGATGCTTCCGTTCACCGAAAGGTCAGACTCACTACTAGGATTCGACTCTACGTCCATCGACTCGGTGTCTGAAAACGCTATCAACTAAGCCAACATCGTTTCAAACACAGTGACACTGACAGTGGACAGTGAGTTATCTGAAGTCTGTTATCTGTACCTAACGCCATAGCGTTCAGTTTTTAATGATATGCTCAAGTTATCAGTACGTTGATGGCTCAATGAATAACTAATCTCATTATTTGGATCTCTTAGCAGCATATAATGGCATCTTTCAAGACAATTTATATTTAGTAAACAAAAAAGCATTCTGATAAAATTTCTTAGTCTGACATGTAGTGATTTTTTATATTTTATTCACAATCATGTGTTATTTGACTCTCTATTTTGTAATATTGGTGGTATTTCACGAAATATATTTTAGTTATTGAGTATAAGTGGATGAGAAACAATACCACAGATCATGAATTCTGAGGTGCCACAAAAACTCCCTAAAAATTCTAACAAGGAAGCCATCATCTTGTTATCACATCAATTATCACAAGACACTTCTATTAAGTGACATGGGTATATTTTGTTTTCCTTTTGGATGTATTAATTATTTCACTACTAATATAATTTATAGGAGAGTGTAAACTTTATTAAGTCTAATAAGTTAATTGGCTTTATTAATTTTTTATGCTTATTCCGCGGCTACAGACGCTAAAGTATAACTTAAAAAAATAGATCGTTTCCTTTTAAATCTTTAAAATATACAACGTGAACTTTATAAGAAAAAAAAATATAATTAAACTTAATACCCGTGGTAAACAACAATAATTGTATGTAGAACAAGAAATAAAAATGACGAACATTTTAAATATTTTATGTAAGAAACAGGTTTCTGAGAAGTCTTCATTTCCTCTGTATTTCACAGAAAAACTAATATTCTTACAAATCTAAATCGATTATGTACCGCTGCTACATATCACACTAATCGATTTCGGTTCGTTTTTATTTTCATAAAGATCAGTATTGTGTCTGTCGCCTATTTACAAAATTCCATTTAATTACAATATTGAATAGATACTTTTAAATATGTAATAATTTACTAAGCGCTATAAATTGCGTTACTTCTTGTTCCAGTATCGTAAAAAAACAAGACGTTTCTTTTGACAAGTATGCAATTAAAAAAGGTCAGTTTCCAAATAAAATCTGATCAACAAAATTCAAAAGGTCAAGGGGAACTATATATTATTATATTCGTCTCTTTCACACATACGTTACAGTTGCTCGCGACGTAACTTGATATGCCAATAAATGAAACACGTCGTCCTGTCCTTTTCGTTCTTAGTAGAGATGTGATATTGTGATCCCTGTCAGTCCCGAGTCTATCCCACGTTGTGGAACTTCGTTTATCGCTCTTCAAATACTTAGTTTAGAAGTTCTAACCTTGAATTGTTGAATTCCTCAGGTCGAGATGCGGCCTGTCTACCTGCATCATCTCTAATTTGATGTATAACTTACAATTTAAATGAGATTATTTCTTGTATTTTTTACGTTAACTATTAACAATAGTTATATATTAGCAATAATAACGTATTAATTGAATTCTATCAAAATTTCTAAAATGTGATGCATAATGTTAATTTTAATTATCTACTATGCACTTTCACGTTATCAACAAAACAACTCATTAGTTCCACGAACTCTGTTTATGGCTTTTGTCACTAACGAGTATGGGTCCCATTGCAAGATTCCTATAAGTATGTAATTCGATGACAAATTCTTTGTTCCTAAGAAGTCTACTAATAAGTATTGTTTTATTTCAAGTTTATAACATACAACTAAGCTTATATATTTCTCTACTTTGATTATAATTATAAATAGGATTTATGTAAAATTTGTTGGCTAATTAAAAAAATAAAAAAATGTTCATTTCTTTGTTTTGTTGAATATACCATGAATTATCTTGATTTTCAAATTTCAGCGAAATCCTACAACTTCCAACACATCACAAAGTTAGAAAGACCGTTGCTTGATTCGGGGAATGGCGGAATCCTTACAATGCAGGTTGTATACGAAACTTGTTTGACCAGAATTGAGAAAAAAAGTGCCGGGCAAGTTCGCCTACAATAGCATTCCGCGCTGGCTGGTGGGGCCCGCCCGCGACCCGCCCCCCGGTCTGCCCGCCCGCGCGCCCCTCGCACCGACGCCAGTCCGCGACCGAGCGCGACCGCGTGCCATTGCATTACACTAAAATGTGCTCATCAGACAATATACACCATAAACAAAACACTATTTGTGACCGTTAGAATACTTACTCGCTGTTTTATAACAAAAAAAAATGTAAATCGTTCCCATCAAGTTCGGTTCTAATTACTTTACAACTTAAAATTATTCTAAACTTTAGTTAATTCGCTATCTGATAAATTACTCATGGGATCTATTGACGGATAGTGAAACCGGTAATATATGAAGTGAGAGACTGTGTGATGTGCAATTTACGGTTATCCTATCCCGGCTGATATCGATTTTTTGTCGTGACTAACCCCGAACAGCTGTTTTTGGGGATGCGGAAGTGATACCAGTCGAGCAAAACTATATTTCGCATTTGGGTAACTAAACAGTGCTGTTGACATTCAAACTTGCATTCAGTTTACGTAAAATTTTGAAAAAAAAAGGAATCGTTTTCCTTACGGTTATATGTTTGTGACTAAAATCACAAATAAAAAATAAAACAATTTGGGTGATGTGCTTTTATATCACGAAATTGTGTGTAAAACATTTGAAAATAGAGTAAAAATAACAATTCTTTCTTGCCATTGTGCATACAGTGTAAGTTTTTTAGTTCGGGTTCATAGTGCGTAATTGTGTTTATTTGGATTTCTATTTACCTGGAGGATTTGGATTTAACCCTGACTATAAGGTATTAGTGTGTCTATATTATCGCGCTAGTTCATCGCCCTTCAGCTCTTGTATTGGAATGTATGTATAAATTATGATGCTCAGCATCTCTAGTTCTAACAAATGTTATGCTGACGCAACTGTCTGGCTCATCGCTGGAGGGCAGCCTCTATAAGGTATATTTAGAAAAGTCTATAGTCTTTATACCTTCCAAGTATAAGGTATATTTAGAAAATTCCATATCTAAATTGTTTTCAATCGAGTAGTTGTATTTGTATTCTAGAAAGCGACGTGTTTATATAATTAAAACTATAAGAGGACTGAAATTAATTCCCGTATGATACAAACTCATAACTATGACAATAAAAAGTGTCCATGTAAATAATATCTCTAGTAATATCTAGTTCTTTTTGTGACTGCCGACAGAAGTGAAAACTCAAAACAATAGAATAATGTGTTTGTTGTTTTTATGTTTTTATTTGTTGTATGTTGTTAAATGAATTATAGTCTTATAAATTTAGTAATTTTAAATTGAAATTATAAATATTAGTCCGGGTTTCAAATCTATTGGCGCTCAGAGCGATAATTGAATACATTTTTATACAGTGTTACACAGTACGTGTAATCAGCCAGTCAGTCAGGAACACTAAACACTCTGAAGGCACTGTAACTATTTATCCGGGCAGAGCTTCGCCTTACAGTAACTTCCACATAGGAGTGCCTGTAGATCAGCGACATTTTGCCCTTTATATGCTGAACTCCCACCAATGTAGTCTCACACCGGGGTGAATAATGAATAGCCGACCAATAGTGTTCGAGGTCATTAGTAACACTCCCGATAAAGTCAATAGCGCGGTATCGCAGGTCAATAGTGGTTCCCCGGGTGGCGTTGTAGTCTCGCCTCTCGGGTATGTCATAGCGGTACCGGACGTAGTCATTAACAACAGTTTATTAAATAATCAAACATATGATGGCTTTCACAAACTCCGTACGAAATATGTATATTATATGTACACAAGCTGCTATATATACGTTGTGAGCATGTCGATCTCATCAGTGACGCGAACGCATAAATTTTTCTCCTACCAAAAATTGATCAACGTGGATAAAGAAGTTTTCCCTCAAAAAAAAAACAATACGTAAAGGCATTCTTATTTAGACTGAAAATCTATGTTCCCATAACTATAAACACATCTTAAAAATATTGAGTAATCTTAACTCGTTTCTACCTTATACCAGGTAAAAGTTTAGACACTTGTAATATTCTAGATTATGGCACTTCATGGTCACATTTAACACATAAAATAATAATATCAAAACAAACATTAATAGACAACAAAGAGAATCTTAGGTATAGTTTGTTATAAGAATTTCAAAAGCATAGATAATATCTTCAACAAATCTAGGTTTAATGATCGGTGATAAAACCTGCGAGCGGCAACCCGATAATAAATTAATTTCGATAATAAAACGGAAAATAAATCCTTTTGTTTGTTCAAAGTTCGAAAAATTATCCTTTGTTAGTTGGTTGGCTTCATTTTCACTTCACCCGACGGTCATTGAAACTGTGTTTTAACGTAGACACTTAGAGGGTTGAGTATAATTTTTGTATGTTTCTAGATAATTAGGTCAAATATTAAGTAACTATTTTTTTTTCGTTTATTTAGAACGAGAATCGAGTGCAGAATGTCCTTTACTAATATTGCTACTGTCTAAACATTCACCTGGTATAATGACAGCACCACTTATCAGACATTGTAGTAAGAATGGGTGAAATTAAATTAAGTGCAGTCAGTACCTTTTTTCATTTTATTTTGCGTTTGACCGCATAATATGAATTGATTTTTATTTTAAGGGGTGATATCGTGAGAGGTCATGCTGAGTTTAGAAATAGGACTGCTTTGAGAACACTGTTAAGAGTTTGGACATATATTTTAAACTTGAACGTAGTAGATATGGCGATATTCATTATAACTTATAACAGGTACGTTACGTGCTCGTCCCGTTTAGGTGCGAATCTGGCTTTATAATGTACGCTCTTGTTCTGTAATCGTTGTTCGGTGCTATGATGTGTCACACTGACGGTTATGTTTTGACATTTTAATGTGCCATTTCGTACGCGAGAGGTTTAATGCCACGCTTTTGTTGCGCGACTGTTCGACGATTTATGAATGCCGGAAAGATATTTATAGTCAGTTTTTCTTATGTGACTTATAAAACACTTCATGTCTACATATTTAGGATTACTTTGATATTTATCTTTATAATTTTAAAGGAAACGTTTCTTTATCTGTTTGTATGCTGGTATGCAAAGTCGAAAATTATTTAATCTATTTATATGATTCTTTTGAAATCATAAATATAGTCTCTAATATGCAGAACAAGTTGAGATAAGAAGTAAATTAAATTGACATGGAATTATTACCACTACAGTCTGTTGTAATATTAGTGTGGTTTTCATATGTATTGGCACTCGGAGCAATAATTACATACATTTTTATAAAGTCTGATGAGCTGCAAAATATTAATACTTCATGTAAACAGACCCTTATACTACGCGTCGCTAGTCTAAAACAAACCGTGCAAGCGCAATAAGGCCGGTCATGCGTAGTCATGAAGTGAAATTATAAATAAATTTCTTGCCGAAAATACTGCTCAATGCGCTTAAAGAAGTCTTCACTTTAAAGAAAAACGGAGTAAGCGGGGTACGGTAGCATGTCGTTCTCTTGTCCCCACTACGTCACTCACCCCCTTTAACATCTAAACTACCTCGTCCCCGCCAACATCTGGCGTCCCGCAGAACGGTCGCGCACGATGTTGTTGGCCTATAATATATATATAATCTGTATACTAACACGTGAAAAGAAGCCCCTTATTGTTGTCGTATTTCGACCACTAGTTGAATTAAATAGGCAATACAGTAACCTGTTGTTTTATCCAACCGAAGAGAAATCGGAGTTGTTTTCCTACAGTTGGCCTATTCCCTATGGGTATATCGATTCACTCTGTATCTTATCACGCGTATTCGAGACGTTGATTATAAATTACGTTTTATTAATAGACACGCTAGCCTTTGTTAATATTAATATGTAACATGTGTTTTATTTCTTTCTGTGTATATATTTAAAAAAAATAACACTTTATAGCTTTTAGTAGTTTTCAAGTACAGTTACCGGAATAAACCTATAGGTGCTTGATGACGATATGTGAATTAATTTACTTATATAATTGTAATTATCATATATATTAATACGTGAATCCCAAATTTTGTATTCCTTTTTGAGAGAAATGCGCGAACGGATGAACGTGAAACTTGGCATAGTTAAAGTTTATTTGGAGGAGAAGTGCAGAAAGCTATTTATTTTATATAAAATGCATTAGAAGTACATTAAATTAATTAAAATATGCATTACTCACACTACTGCTTCAATTTTACACAACATATAAGTAGTAATAATATTCGTCCAATAGGACAGGCGAAGGAATTAATCCATACTGCCAATTCTGAAGTTGTCAATATAGGTAGTTCTTATGTATTCTTTAAAGGCCTAATCGCCAAATCTTCTATAGTTCTTATGTATTCTTTAGTCAGTTTTATGTCCAAGTTAATGTAAAGGCATACGCGCCAAATCTTTTCTATGTCCAAATTAATGTAAAGGCAGAAACGCCAAATCTTCTATAATATATTCTTTTATCCATCTTTTTTATCTTAATTTATTTGTTAATAGTAGCGTACTATGTTCCAGAGAGTTTGTTGATTTCCATTGTCGAGTAATTAATTCAATATTCTAACAAGATGGTGGCTCCCTTGTTAGAACTTTCCATGGAGTTTTTGTGGCATCTCAGAATTCATGGTCCGTGGTATTATTTTCTATTCACTTCACTTATGCACAATAAACAAACTATATTACATAAAACACCACCAATTTTACACAATATAGAGTCAAGTAACACAAGATTATGAATAAAAAATAAAATACACTACATGACAGACCGAGATCCCGCCAAAAACTCAAAAGGATTTTATTTATGACTTCACAGATTTAGTCATCTACATTGAATGGAAGACGATTGAACCCAAAAACAAACCACACTTAGGATGACCAGCTGATCTTAGTTCTATACGATGGCCCAGTGGAGGTTGGTGGTTTAACACAGTGGAGGTGAATCTTCATGAACTTATAGTCAAAATAAAAACGGACTGTGCAATATCGGCCACAATGATTACGTAGTTTGTAACAGCATAATAGTAAATTCAAATAAAGTATAAGGCCTTGACAAAGCCATGATGAAGGGGTGGCAGTATTGCCTTTGTATATGCAAGTTATAAACGTAAATCTTTCTATAAGTTAGTCCAAAGAAAGTGGTGTATTTTAGGCCATTTCTACTATTTCTTCTTACTATCCAAATTACATAATTAGGAAATTTTGATTTCGGCGGCCAAGATCTTTTTGTAGTATATAAAATGCATTCTATGCGTGTTTGGATCGCTGAGCAGATGTAATTCGGTAAATTAAAATACGTTGAAAAACAAGGTACCTTATAACTAAATGATATAAAATATCGATATATAGTTTTCAATATCTGCTTTGAGATATATTTTGAGTTGAAATCTAATAAACAGATAAAGTTTCAATTTGTTTTAAAATTATACAAATATTCATATCCCGGCAACTAATATTATAAAAGTTGTTTTTCATGTTTAATATAACAGCACTTTAGTATTTTTTTCGTCTCAATTTTTAGAACAATAAGATCGCGATTGTCTCGGTAATTATGCAAATTTTGTATACATGAGTTCACATACTAAAGATACTCAGTGGGTTTGACGTTTGTCACTTTACACTAACATTTGTCGTCGACCCTTGTTGAATGAAATTTTAAATGAAAATAACATCCAAATAATATCATGTGTCATAATTAAATTTATTCACTTCTATTTTTCATTATAAATTTATAATTCAAAATTCAACTGATCTTCTTCTTCTTACCCTTATCCCACATAAGTAGGGTCGGTACAACATGTTTATCATTTATTGGCTTAATTTTTACGATCGGCCGCCTGCTTGACATCAACCCTTCTTGGGATTATTTTGTTGTACCACTGTATTTATGATTATTATTATATAGTTACGAAGTCTGATGGGCTCTTTTGGCCTTATATTATTCAAAATTCAACTGATATCTGTCAATAAAATATCGCTGCTATATTCAGTCATAGGTGAGATAAAGTTTAGTTGTTGATGAAATAGATACAATTTAATAGGTAAATTTCCATGTTTATTATGTTATTTAATACCATTTTATATTTCTATAATTGTTATAATAAAATTAATCAATTACATATATATTAACTAGTCGTCCAACAAATTAGTAGCAATTGTTGTGGGAATATCGACCACAAACAAATATAAGTAGAGATTAGAAAATCGTTTTCTGTGAGGAATATACAAAAAATGTAAATGTCTTATCTGTCGAGAAATCAAAATTGTGTGACTACAGTATTAAATGTGATATAGCATCATATTAATGAAAAACTTTATATAAATCAACACTAAGGAAGTGGAGAAATAAGATGAAAATTTAAATTACTAATTTCATTTTACAATGTTGGTTTAAAACAAATTATGTGTATGTATGCACATCACTTCAGAATGGCAGTACTTTCTTGACTAATTGTTGTGTTTGTAATTGTTGGAACAAAGTTTATATGGAAGAAAATATTTGAAAGATCGGACGGGAAGTGAATAAATTCAGTTAAAAATCTCCATGTAAGCAAATAAGAGAATGAGTGACACAGGACAGCAGAGAGATCATCAGAAATATTGATAAAACTGAAAAATTGACATCCAGTTGCCATTTTATTTAGTTGCATGGTTGTATTGTAAAGAAAGGATTTGGTCTCATTTCTTTCGTTAGTTTAATAACAAAACACCTGCGGTCTTATAACAAAAACAACAATAAATACGTGTTTAACACGACTTATACTAAACTCTAAAATTTTAAACCTTATTGAACACATGTTTAAAATACTCTATTACAAAAGTATGTCCAAGCGGTTTCTAGCTAAACATATTATATAAGTGTTTTATGCAAGCAACACTAAATAGCATTCATTCCATTCAATCTCTTCATTCAAAAACGTTCCACCACCTGCAGATATTTTGGAAATAATTGGAATCTATGAACAATATTTTCGTTCCGATTTTCATTAAGAAAAAATATTTATTTTAAGTAAAATTGGTTATTATTATTGCAATACTTTAGTTAAAAGAAAATGATGTAATTATTAAAATAAGCTTCATATAAGTTTAATATATTACGTCAAAGTGCGTAAAGTGAAACAACTGTGTAATCATAGATTAAAATACATTGTGAAATGTCAATGTCATACTGCTAGTAGTTATTATTTATTTATTTATTCTAAAATTCGTTAATAATATCTACATCTTCTAAATTAATGATATCCACGAATTCGATAATTTACTTGCCGCGCAAATAAAATAAGAACTGTCGACTTAGGCAAGTGTTAGACAATGTTTAAATTTAAACAATGTCTGTCTCTAAACAAGGGAAGACACTCTTTTGTAATCAAACTTTTTAAGCAAGTGTTCAATGCTTATTTAATGCGTTGTAATAGGACGGCAGGTGTTAACAATACACTGAAGTGTTTTTATGTACGAGGTAATTTTAATGTAATATTAAAAAAATGGATACACATTAAAAAAGAACACTGCCCCTTATTTACTACATGATCTACTTAAATTACTTCCACCATAAAATACGTAAGTTTTTAGGTGACGTGTTGGCAAACACCCACGTGTGATATGGAAATCAGTGGGTCACTGGGAGCCACTCAAAAGCTAGATACTAACAACACTAGACCAGTACCGAGTTTTGATTCATACACGTCGTGGGCGGCCAAGGTCGACGTACTCCAGCGGTAACATTATTTGCATATCATCGGGTCAGACAAGCAAAAAAATGACATAGTTTATAGGTGCTGCAAATTGGTATCAAGGTCATAACTCTCTCTGATTTACTAGGTAAGTGTAACGCCTAAAATCAACGTCGTGATAAATTGTTCATTGTGTGCGATAAGTGTATTTTGAGTGGCTTCCAGTGTCGGCGAAAGCTCGTGTAAGGATTTAGTACAATCGGTGACACATTGAGGACGACCGTGTATATTGTAGGTAATAGGAGTAAACAAAGTTTGTTTAATTGTTTGATTATTTATGTTCAATTTGCCTGTTGGGACATTTTCTTTATTGTACTTAATGATTTTACCTACATTTAGCACTTTGACATTTAGACTTCATCAAAGAGACCTTCATAAGTATGACAAACAACTTTATTCTTGTTGTGTATAATTATATGAGTGATATGTCGTTAATTCTTTTATCCATCTTTTTTACCTTAATTTATTTGTTAATAGTAGCGTACTATGTTCCAGAGAGTTTATTAATTTCTATTGTCGAGTAATTAATTCAATATTCTAACAAGATGGTGGCTCCCTTGTTAAAACTTTCCATGGAGTTTTTGTGGCATCTCAGAATTCATGGTCCGTACTGAGGATAGGTCTCGTGTGTTCTCCAATCCATCATGCAAAGCTCAGAATCAGGGGCAACTCAATATGTGAATATGGGCTAGACGAAGGCTCTCTAGAACACATCTTCTTCAATTGTCCTAATCTATTATATTCCTTGTTTTTATGCATATTACTTGTACAAAATAATTTAGATGTTTCACGTCTACCAGACGTCCCTTGACAATTTTTTATATCATAGTCAGTCGGCATAAGATAATTCTG
>MU159878.1:111604-125995 GCA_015888305.1 Antheraea pernyi | reverse complement strand
CAAGTTACTAATTTCAAGTATGGGACACAACTCTGTATCCGATAATTTAAAAGATGGCCTAGACATCCGTGACAACCGTGAACGCAGAGCGTTGGCTGTCTGCTTTGATGCTAAATGCTCGACTGAAGTGAAGGCTACGCTGTTTACAGCGGACTGACAGTCATTTTACACATGCAGTCTGTGGGTCAACTACACGCAGAGGTCATACAGCGTTCGGCGCGTACGATATACCAATGCATTCAGAGTGCTGATGTTGTTGCCGCGCTACTGCAGCGATTCGGGCTTGTTCGTGGACGTGAGAATTGATGGGTTTCAGGCCATCGTGTGAAAGCGATACGTTTCATTCATGCGCACGGTACGCGCCAACCCCAACAGCATCCTGAATGCTGTAGCAGACAGGTGAGACAATACTGGGTCATTGAGTACGCCTCACTGCGGCGTTGCAAAAATAATTTGTTGTATTTATATTTCAATTTTGTGTGTATACTAATCCAATGGACTTTTGTCTGAAACTTTTGAAATACATTTTTTTTATATTATAGGTGGCAAGCGAACAGGTGGGTCACCTGATGTTAAGTGATCATCACCATCCATAGACACAACATCAGGAGAGTCACAAATGCATTGCCAACCTATGTTGGTGGAGGGAGATGGGTGTAGGAGAAAGGGAAAGTGAGTGGGGAGAGGTGAGGTGGGCCTCCGGCGTTCTCATTGGCTGAACGAAACGCAGCAATGCAAGCGCAGTTACTTCACGTCAGTTTTCTATGAAAGGGTGGTACTACACTGGGCGAGCCGACACATACATGCTGAAACCGGTAATAGCTTCAGCGTGGCTCTACCACCTACAGAATGTCGATCTTGCAACCTCCACACGTAATTATCTACAGAAACTTGAATACTCTAAAAAAGTTTGAAGCGCTGGACAGTATATGCAAATATGAGTACAGAACAAACAAAAATGCATATTTTTGCCATCCCTCTTCTAATTCTAGTGGCACTGAAACTGCTACTACGTTGCATATATGGGTCGGCTCGCCCGGGGTAGTACTACCCTCTCATAGAAAACCGACGTGAAGTAACAGTGCTTGCCATTGTTGCGTTTCGTTCGGTCAGTGAGAGCGCTGGAGGTCCACCTCCCCTCCTCTCTTCTCCCTCTCCCTCTCCTAATCCTTTCCCCTCAAAGGGTGGCAACGCATTTGCGACTCCTCTGGTGTTGTTAGGACGGTGGTGATCACTTAACAGCAGGTGACCCAACTGTTCGTTTGCCACTTATGACATAAAAAAGCAACGCACTTGCGACGCTTCTGGCCGTGACCGTGACCCACCTGATCGTTTGCCTCCTAAGACGTAAAAAAAATCTTGGATCCACTGGAACGTAGAACGTCAAAATTTACTATAAAAGCATCTCCCTAAAAAGGATATCTGAGAGCATGCTGAGCTAGCCGAATGAACTAAACTCCGATGTACTACATTACATTTATTTTGAGAATCTGCCTTTAATCTCACATTACTTAAATAAATATAAAAACTACCTGTATAATCGTCATCGTAGTAATCGGTCTCATTTAATAAACATTTCAGTCCCCTTTTACACTTTCTTCTTGATTTCCTAGTTGACCGTTTTTGTAACTTATCCAATGCTGCCGTCAAATAGGCACGTGCAAGTCTCTCACCTAAAACAAATTATACGCCAAGGTATTTATGCTATAAATGGATCTCATTGAATTGATAACTGTTGAAAGTGCAACATTCATTTGTGATATTTTTAAGTAATCCGGAAATGCATGACCCATGTTTTTGTTACGTTTTTTGTTGTTTATCTATTCTAATATTACAAAGCTGAAGGGTTTGTTTGCTTGTTTGTTTGATTGAACGCGCTAATCTCAGGAAATAATGGTCCAATTTGAAAACTTCTTTCAGTATTATATAGTTCATTTATCGAGGAAGGCTATAGGGGCATTGGGGTGTAAGGGGTGTCAAGTAACATCTAAGACTTGAGACGTCCGAGCCGACCTCACCTGCACGTGGTACACCCTGCTGAATAACGAACGAGGCAATGGCGATAGCGAGGTGGTAGGATTTTACAGCCCGACTGGGTCGCAACCACCATGTATATGGCGAAAAAGCCCGTCATAATGATTCGCTTCTGCAGGTCGCGTTTCGGGATCAGCCTGTGCATATCCTGTGCTTTTCGCTGGCCGGCACGACAGCGGCGACCGGCGATGTATAGTGTATCACTCGGTGGTCGCCATTGTTTTTGGATTCTACTGTGCTTACCATCAGGCAAAGTGCAGTCATTTTGCTGAGCTACTATAAAAAAAAAATGATCACGCTAAGATCAATAGGAGCGCAGCAACAATGAGGAATGTTTCAAAATCTGAATTAACGTACGTATTATTTAAATATACTTTCACCTTCTACGTAAACGAAGTCGCGAGTTAAAGTTAGCGTTAGCCGAAAGTAACTACGAGTATTTCACGCAGGTAAAGACTAGTGTAAACATATGAAAAGACGTGAGATGGAAAATGAATAAAACCAAGTTATGGTAAACTGTAAAAATCACTAATCCACCACGAATAATAATAGTTAGTAGTGGGCGCCCAGAGGTCGAAATTCGACCATAGTTCATTGATTTTTTTAAGTATGAATTTTATTAGGTTTAATATCATTGTTGAATATAGAATGAAAAAGGGTAATTGGAACGTAAGAGTAAAATAATACATACAGTCGAGCATAGCAACCTCCTTCACAACCTTTTTTGAAGTCCTTTATTGACAGATGTCAAAATGTCTTTTTTATTTACATGTGTGTATATGTTGTGTAAAATTGAAGCAGTAGTGTGAGTAATGCATATTTTAATTAATTTAATGTACTTCTAATGCATTTTATATAAAATAAATAGCTTTCTGCACTTCTCCTCCATATAAACTTTAACTATGCCAAATTTCACGTTCATCCGTTCGCCCAATTCCGTTAAAAAGGGATACAAAGTTTAGGCTTCACGTATTAATATATATGATAACATTAATCATCTATCAAGATGCCCTATAAATAGTTTGTGTTTATAGAACACATCACACAAGTACTGCAGATAGAGGTGATTTACGACCACCTCAATTATATTCGCAACATTTAATGGGAGTAGACGCAGTGCTAGTTCGGCAGCTCCTGCACTCCGACCTATAGGTGATCGAAGGCATCATGGGGTTTTAGTCCGTGCAAGTCGGATGTACTCCACCCTCAGCTGCCCGGATAGGGTGGGAATCTGTAGGGATTTCCCTATGTAAAAAAAAAATGCACCGTCGCGGAACCACACTTTAAGATGAATGCCTACCAGATTAGATAAGGTTGTTTGTTTAGGTTTCTCTGCTCCGATATCTTAAAGTGTGGTTCCGCGACGGTGCATTTTTTTTTTACATAGGGAAATCCCTACAGATTCCCACCCTATCCGGGCAGCTGAGGGTGGAGTACATCCGACTTGCACGGACTAAAACCCCATGATGCCTTCGATCACCTATAGGTCGGAGTGCAGGAGCTGCCGAACTAGCACTGCGTCTACTCCCATTAAATGTTGCGAATATAATTGAGGTGGTCGTAAATCACCTCCGGGGTGAATAATGAACAGCCGATAACTTCCACCAATAGCGTTCGAGGTCATTAGTAACACCCCGATAAAGTCAATAGCGTGGTATCGCAGGTCAATAGTGGTTCCCCGGGTGGCGTTGTAGTCTCGACTCTCGGGTGTGTCATAGCGGTACCGCACGTAGACATTAACAAAATATAAATCTACCGTGTCCGTACTTTTTAGATTTTTATGAAAAACATTGTTGCAGGTATCTTGGAATAAGTAATAAATACATTTCAATCATGTTTAGAAATGCCTGTCTGTCTATCTATTTGTTTGTTTGAACACATATTATTGGTAAAGTACTGCGTTTACAAGAAAATCATAAAACATATCCCCGAGTAACATTTACCATTAGTTTCATTAAAATCGGTCCACTCTATCAAAAGTTATTGTAATTTTAATGACGACGCGGCGTAAGTACGAGAGTAAAGTAGATACGTAAATGGACTTAATACATTCATTGCACCTAGGTTTATTACGATTGCATTTATACATTTGAAAGTTTTTTTTTTCGTACTGACTACGCTATTGACCAAGCAAGGTCTTAACAGCTTCACCGGACTACTTACTTTTGAAAGTTTTAGAACAAACTTTAACTTTGGTTCTCTTTGTTATTTATTAATATTTGTTTTGATATTATTATTACTACGAGTGTTTAACCTTTCGTCTGGTTTATATATCTGGTTTTTACATCTGTTGACACTCTAAATAATAATTACACACTTTTCTGTACAGTTTATTGATGCATCAAACATACGATGGGCTGCACAATCTTTATACAAAATGTTAATATTAGATGTACACAGGTTGCTATACTCCGCGTCGCTAGTCTGACGCAAGCCGTGAAAGAGCAATATGCTCGATCACGCTTCAATAGCATGTCATGACGCGAAATTATAAAATGTCCTGCCAAAAATACCGCTCAGCGTGCCAAAAGAAGTTTTAACTTCAAAAATTGTTTGTTCACGTTCATACAAACTAATAGTGCAATTGGGCTGAAATATAAACGAATATCAGAACCTCACTTTTGCCTCTGTCTGCTCCGTGTAAAATGCCCCGGGTATCAGAACAAATATACATACTAACGTATGTGTTCTGCTATGTTAGCTCTATAAATGGGTTCGGGTCTGTTTCAAACAATACTAATCTGGTAAATAACATCGCTACTCGTCCGGGGTAGTACCACCCTCTCATAGAAAACCGACGTGAAGTAACAGTGCTTGCATTGTTGCGTTTCGCTCGGTCAGTGAGAGCGTCGGAGGCCCACCTCCCCTCCCCTCTCCTCTCCCTCTACCTCCCTTAACCCTTCTCCCCAAAGGGTGGCAACGCACTTGCGACTCCTCTGGTGTTGTTAGTGTCCATGGACGGTGATGATCACTTCACAGCAGGTGACCCAACTGTTCGTTTGCCACTTATGACATAAAAAAAAAGCGTGAACTAGCCCGAATCTGATAAATGCTCTTGTAGTACTACCATATGTGGGGAAATATCCGAACTGGATTTCTCGGAGTTTGGAATTGTCAATGCGTACGACATGGCGCGATAATTATGCCCATACCTTCTTTCAGGAAGAGACTTATGACCTTGTGGGGGGTCTTCGGTTGACCTTGTAGGGGGTCTTCGGTTGACCTTGTAGGGGGTCTTCGGTTTCTATAGCTACTATATCTATACTCGTTACACAGATACATAATTAAAAGTATTGCATCTAATACGTTTAACTCCGATGTGTGATTCTCTCTTAAGATAAAAGTATTATATGATATTAAATATGCTATTAATTCGGGCTGAATATGCCCGTTAAGACATTCTCATTTGTTTATATCTCATAAAGGTTGTTATTTTAGACATACATACCAAGGTAATTCAGCAGTATTCGTTCTTTAAAAAATTCAGTTAGTGTATTTGTTATCTGCGTAGTCTCTGCAACGGAAGGAGAACTTTAGATATCTTATGAAGAGTGACTTCGACAAAAATATCACATTTAACAAACCGATACTGGCTCAGGTATTACATTTATATTGATTACACTTGAACAGCAACTTATGACCTAATGTAGCAACTAATATGATAATGTAAGCAATTGAAAAAAAGAAAAAGCAATTAATGTACTTATTTTAGGTCTTTACCTACCTATGAAATTGCCGTTTTGTATAAAAAAAAATAAACGAATTTTTTTCAGTTACTTTTTATTTGTATTAATCGAAGTAATCACCCATGCAATCAATGCATCTTTGCCAATGCAGTAGCAGTTTATCTTAAAGAAATCAGATGGACGGGAGACAACAAATTCTTCAAAGACATTTTGTACTGCCTCTCGATTATTGAATTTTTTTCCCACCAAGGAGTTATCCAAATTCTGAAAATAGTAGTAGTCTGTAGGCGCAAGGTCTGGTAAGTAGGGCGGATGACGGAGAACTTCCAACCCCAGTTCTTGCAACTTGGAGCGGTCAGTGAGAGCGTCGGAGGCCCACCTCCCCTCCCCTCTCCTCTCTCCTCTCCCTCTACCTCCCTTAACCCTTCCCCCCAAAGGGTGGCAACGCACTTGCGACTCCTCTGGTGTTGTTAGTGTCCATGGACGGTGGTGATCACTTCACAGCAGGTGCCCCACCTGTTCGTTTGCCACTTATGACATAAAAAAAAAAATCGTGAACTAGCCCGAATCTGATAAATGCTCTTGTAGTACTACCATATGTGGGGAAATATCGAACTGGATTTCTCGGAGTTTGGAATTGTCAATGCGTACGACATGGCGCGATAATTATGCCCATACCTTCTTTCAGGAAGAGACTTATGACCTTGTGGGGGGTCTTCGGTTGACCTTGTAGGGGGTCTTCGGTTGACCTTGTAGGGGGTCTTCGGTTTCTATAGCTACTATATCTATACTCGTTACACAGATACATAATTAAAAGTATTGCATCTAATACGTTTAACTCCGATGTGTAATTCTCTCTTAAGATAAAAGTATTATATGATATTAAATATGCTATTAATTCGGGCTGAATATGCCCGTTAAGACATTCTCATTTGTTTATATCTCATAAAGGTTGTTATTTTAGACATACATACCAAGGTAATTCAGCAGTATTCGTTCTTTAAAAAATTCAGTTAGTGTATTTGTTATCTGCGTAGTCTCTGCAACGGAAGGAGAGTTTTAGATATCTTACAATGAGTGCCTTCGACAAAAATATCACATTTAACAAACCGATACTGGATTAGGTATTACATTTATAAATTAATGTCAAGAAGATTCGTTTGTTCATACGATGAAACCGAAGTCTTTCAATATTCTCTTTCATTTAGTTAGGTATCATTTTAGTTTCTAGAGAATAAATATAGAACAATAACGCTTTCTCCTTTGTTTATCTATACATCTATACCAATATTATAAAGTGGTAAAGTTTGTGAGTTTGTGACGTTGTATGGGGTAATCTCAGGAACTACTGGTCCGATTTGAAAAATTTTTTCAGTGTTATATAGCTAATTTATCGAGGAAAGTTATGTGCTATATATCATCACGCTAAACCCAATAGGAGCGGAGCACCAATGAAGAATGTTTCAAAATCTGGTTTTTTCCCTTGTCAGAGCTTCCGCTGCGTGTTAGCGTTAGCGTTATCCCAAAGCTATTCCACGCGAACGAAGGACGAAGACGAGTATGTCATAAGATATTTAGACATATGTACCTAAGCAATAAATTAGAAAAATAAGAACTCTTCTTGTTTCATTATTTCCTGCAGTTGAGAGGACTTTATATGTATATGTCATAGTGGGAGCATCCAGCAGTCGAAAGTTTGCTAACACCGCCATCTATTATTTTCTATGTTAATCAATATAGGCAATGTGTTGTTAATGCACTTCTATCAGTGCTTATATGAATAAACATGTGGAATGCTTAGAAGTTATGAACAGTTTAATCAATCTAAATTACTCAATAATTTACAAGAATCCACATTAACAATAATTAAATAGAAGTGCATTAACAACACATTGCCTATATTGATTAACATAGAAAATAATAGATGGCGGTGTTAGCAAACTTTCGACTGCTGGATGCTCCCACTATGACATATACATTACGAAATGGCATTGTACGATTTGTTACCTTTTTGACAAATTAGTTTTCGTACATTGCTATAGGAAGGGCTTATGATCATGGTTTGTCGATAACTTGGAAAGAACTTTTCGTGGTTTGGTTCGCGAATCACCAGATTTTATTGGTTTTGATAATTTAGTTACAATCTAGTTCCTTATAGATACTGGAGAACGATTGGAGGACACCAAGTTTGATAGAATCACCATCACTTTAATAAAGAGTTGGCTGAATGATATCCCGAGTGTTTTAATAAACTCTGGTATACTATATGCTATTAAATATATATAAGTAAATGAGATACGCTTGTCCAAACGTAATTGGATTATATTCCCATCACCCACATAATTATGCTTTATAATTACCTAGATCTCGGATGTCGTTTTCAGTAAGTACAATTGATAAACTCGGTTTATGATTTCCAAGATTGTCGTCATATGTAATGTCTACTGAAATATAATCACCTAAAACAAATTATATGTCAAGTTGTTTATGCGATAAGTAAATCTTGTCTTTTTACTAATCTACGAAAAATGGAAAGGCAGCGCCGAAGCAAATTTTTGATAATCAGGTGATATCTAGGCCTAACGAAGTCAGTCTTCATTAGGTTTAGGATCTTCCCTCTATTAGGGCGTACGTAAAATCCCTCACGATCAACTATTTCAATAAAGTAGTGTTGGGGCCGCCGCCTGGCAATATGGCGACACTTCTCGCCCTCGTACGTCACCGGCCCGAGGTTAGGCAGGGTGAGGTGGAAATGAGGTGAGGTGAGGCGAGGCTACGTTCAATGGCGGTGGGTGGGCGTAGAACTCTCGAAAGTGGTGGTGAGAGCGCCGGTAGCCCGCCTCGGTGACGACAGTCGGATGCCGGTGATATCTTGAGGGGGCCTCGTTGATGTGGAATGATGTACGAGCCAGCCGACGAAGCCAGCCGGTAATTTTCTATGTGCTATTTATAGCAGACAGATTAGGTAAAATTTTAAGCTATATTTACCAATGATAATAATAAAAAATACCAAAAAAAATGATAGCTGGGTTCCGAACCGTCGACTCCGTCGGACCATATAATGTCCAGTAACTGAGCTACGGCTACATGACATTTCTATGCGTAATTATCGACCACATATGAAATATATATGTGTACACGAAATTGTCACTTATACGTTGTCACATTTATTTTATTGTATAAAAAATGTTTTCTAAACAAAGGTGACAAGATTTTTCCTAAAACATAAACCTAGATAATAGTTGCATTGCATTGTAGAACATGAATCTGAATTAGAGTTCTATCAGTACGTGTGTTGTTACGATATTTGATAAAATTAGTTTTCTAAATATTGTTGAGTCTTGAAGTAGTTGGATTCAGGTTTGTGAATCTACGATTAAAATAATCAGTTGAGGAGTTTGCAGTTACTATACTATGTTGTATTTCAAAAATACTTTTACTGTTAGTAAGGTATATTATTCTAAGTTCAGTATGTCAGTGAAAAAATGTGGTTTATATGTCAAAAGGAAAATAAATTTGACAAAATTAAGATTGAATGCAGATTTCACGTATACTTTACAAATTCTTATAAAAAAAAACAACTACAACAAATTGGAAATTTAATGTAGATAAAGTTTATTTTTTGCTGCATGTTAAGTGATGAAGTTACAAGGGATACTAGGTAGTCATTTATCGGCAATATATGTAAGTTACTTTTGAACTTCATTGGACACTTTAGGTAATGCTGCGAACAGGTTCTAGGCTTATTTTAAAAGATTTCTCACATACCAAATGGGTATGTGTTTGAGTGAGTCCCTGAAAAGTTTGTTCCAATAGGGTTTTAGGATTTTTAGGATTATCTGCGTTTAAAAATACAACTGAAACCTGTAATAACCGATTTGGTGCAGACGAAGTTGCACGCGTCAGTTAATATAGTATAACTCTATTACAATCTTATTATATAAACTTTTACTTATATTCATGTACAAAATTCATTTCCAGTGTGTTATTTACATCTATTTGTATAGGGTGACATAATCTCTATATGTGTAATATATACTCGATATGAATATTACATATCGTTTATATATCACTGTTTCGCCAGTTATACATATTCTCTGTTATAATGTTAATTCCATTCATATTCTGTTTAATATTGATAGTTAATAAAATTACAAATTTATGTTTACAACGCCGACTTGTGAGAATTACTGTGGAACCATCATAAAGTAAAGTCGGGCAACTTTCAAGTATTGTTTGTACAATTGCTTGTGAAATTCCTATTTAAGAGAAAGCCGGACTATATTACTTTATTCAAAGGCAAAATCCACAGCCTTGTCTGTAAGAATTTGTATTTTTAACATTACAAAGGAGAGTCGGTTTATGATTTCTCCTTATCCATATAATTATTAAATCGTCAAAAACCTTGATTCCCATGAACCGGCACCTTTGTAAAATTTTATGTACTTCTATAAGCATTACGTTGGTAACATTTGTCTATATTAAATTATACGATCTTTCATATTTACTATTCTCTACGATCGTATAATTCTTGCTACGTAATCTATAATTCAATAGTATATCACGTGTGTAATTCTATCACATTCTCTCTACGAATGTTTCCATGTACACACGCTATATATTCCACACAATATAATTTTACCCAAATTTGTCATGTAATTTCTTATTTAACGCGAATGTAATCTATAAGTCACACTAACTAACACACATAATTCTATGTAATCTATAATTCAATAATTCCATGCATGCATAAGTCACTATTTGTCTATCAATATACATGATTCTATCTATAATTCACATCTATATATATAAAAGAAGCTGACTGACATATCAACGCAGGGCTTGAACTATAAGGGTTATAAACCTGAAATTTTATTATAAATTATTGTTTCCAAAATCATCCCTTAAGGGGGTAAAAGGGGGTGCAAAGTTAGTATGAAAGGTCTCTGATTTTCAAAGTTATTTCGAAAAAATGTTGTATTTGGGTTATATGCAAGTTTCCTAATATTGATTATTGCCGATATCCCTTTTTGTGAATTCAATCCGTAAGGGGGTAAAAGAGGGGTGCAAATTTAGTAGGTATATACGTTTTTCGTATTTACCTACATTATTTCTTCGATTGCTTCGATTAAATTTTATTTAAAGTGTAGTCTGTTACCTTAGTTACTGTATTTTTTTCTTATTATCTACATATATATTACTTATTTTTTTGCTTCCTATTTTCTCAATTTGTCTTTAGTTTATTTTCAGAACATTAAGATATTAAAATTGCGAGGCATATCTTCGTGAGTAACTTAGTTTTTGTTTAATTAAAATCGATCCACTATATCAAAAGTTATTGCAGTTTAAATAAAGGCCCGAGTTAAGTACAAGGAACTGTTCTCTTGTCACTACTCTTGGTAATCTATACTTCTACACTAACATTATAAAGAGGAAACGTTGTATTTTTGTATGTTTATAACGAATAAACTCAAAAACTACTAGACGGATTTCGAAAATTCGTTCATCATCAGAAAGCTATATTATCCCTGAGTAACATAGGTTATAGTTTTTACTAGAAAAAAATAGGGATCCCTACTAATATTTCAATAATATAATCCAAGGTATGAAAAATATTGTTATAAAATGACTTTCATCGCATGCGCTGGGAAAACTATGAATCACAGAACAAAAATATGTTCTATAATAATAAGGAACATATTAATATCTATAAAAAACCTAGCGATACCATATGTCCAGCTATTGTGATTATGTCATTATAACTACATTTTTGAAAGAAAACAAAAACCATACCATACCTAAAATACTATGTTATACATGTCTTTATATTAATCCTTATCCAAAAAATCCAAAATATTTTTAATTTAAGATTGTTTCAGTACCTGTAGATAACTTTTTGAATTATTAAAATCGACCATTGCATTCAAAAGATATTACGAGTTTAAAATTGTCAATCTAAACATAATATGCCGATCGCGTCATTGACGGGGTGTGGTGTGTGCGTGCGGGCTATGAGGCGAAGAAGAGGTCGCGGGAGAGGGGCGCGCACATCTATAGCGTAGGTAACCGCGCGGCTTATTCGCGCAATAGAATTCTAGCTCATAGTAATAGGTCGGCATTCAGTTACAGTCCACAAATTGATTATAATCATCAGAACAACATCCAAATTGGGGTAATCAATAAGATTTGTACTAAATGTTATACTGGCAGATACAGTAAAGAGTAAGTCCCACTTACCGGGTAGTTTTTTTTATCTTATAAATTGTTAGGTTAGCACAATCATGTACCCTCGAACAGAAGACATTTCTTTCTGTAAGATTTTCGATTCTGGATTAGGTCGAGGGTACAAGATTTTCAAGACTATGATCAGTTTTAGCCAATCCATATATATTTAAGCCAAATGTTTAAAACAATTATTCACCCGTGCGAAGCCGCTAGTATTGTAAAAATCCATAATTCGATAACTCAATAACATATGATGCTATATATCTATAAAACAATAATTCTACACATGATTCTACATATCCATAATTCAATCCCTGTAACTATAAATAGCATATCTATAATTCCGTATTATATAATATACGTAGTTATATACATAATTTTATATCGTTATTTGTATAATTCTTGTATCATTATTCTATTCATGTACATACATCTTGTAATTCGTGCTGTGAAGTATCGCGAATTATGTTGTGATATGTTTCTATATCGGATATAACATACTTAGAGTTCTCATGGTGGTAGAGCCACGCTGAAGCTATTACTGGTTTCAGCATGAATGGGTCGGCACGCCCGGGGTAGTAACCACCCTCTCATAGAAAACCGACGTGAAGTAACAGTGCTTGCATTGTTGCGTTTCGTTCGGTCAGTGAGAGCGCCGGTGGCCCACCTCCCCTCCCCTCTCCTCTCCCTCTCCCTTCCCTAACCCTTCCCCCCAAATGGTGACAACGCACTTGCGACTCCTCTGGTGTTGTTAGTGTCCATGGATGGTGGTGATCACTTAACATCAGGTGACCTACCTGTTCGTTTTCCACCTATGACATAAAAAAAAATCTATATTCAATTTATATCTATATTCTATTATACTCGCATGAATTATCTAACAAAATCTATATTAAATGTCAACAAATCTATATATATGTTGTCTATAAAATATCATTAAATCTACGTATAAAAATGTGTAAGCTACTCATAGTGTGCGTCGCCAACAAGTAGTAAAGTAAGATTGTTAGTCGTATCAGTCACGAGTTACAATACTGGCCTCGCTTTTACTGCTTGGTACCATAAAAGATGGCCCCTAAATATTTTTTCCGACCCTCTCTATGAAATAATGGCAGTGAATAATCACGTAAGCACAGGTCACGCCGCCGTGGCTAACGGTGAATTTCGCTCCTGCACACACTTGCCTCGGTCCCCCGAGTCGGTAGCGTCTCAAGCCTAGGCTCGAGCCCTCGAAGTGAAACCCTCGATTACTTTGCTACCGTAACACAGTGGCACCGTACTCAATACTTTTCACATAGACATACACCGTATACGTTGTGAATCGGTTTTTATTTTATTTTTCAGATTTCTGTTAGTTACTTTTACCAAATTCCCAGATTCGAAATTCATGTAAGTATATATTAGTAAGGTACACATGCTGGAACACATATGTATGTCACTACCGCATACTTGTATGATTAGTTCCATTAGCTTTTTTTATAGGAGGCAAACAAACCGGTGGTTCACCTGATGGAAGTGATCACCGCCGTCCATAGACACTAGCAACACCAGGGGAGTTCCAAGTGCGTTGCCAGCCTTTGTTGAGGGAGGGGGAGGAAAAGTGGGTTTCCGGCGCTCTCACTGACCGAAGGAAACGCAATAATGCGAGCATTGTTACTTCACGTCGGTTTTCTGTCAGAGAGTGGTAGTACCCCGGACGAACCGACACATTAATGCTGAAACCAGTAATAGCTGGATAATTAACTTAACTCGTAATGTTGTATTAAAGGCAACAATCCAAGCCGAGGTTTGTCCACTTTGACTCCCTTGAGCTCGTTGTCATATGGCTGAAGGCCTTGACCGTTCGCCCAAATACAGAAGCATTATGTTGCCAGTCGTAGCTGGGAGTGGGAATTATTAACGCTTTCTCATTTGTTTATCTCATGATTTGGTAGATGTGGTACAATATGCGCAAATCTTATATCTTCAATTTCTGTATTTGGGGGAAAACTTTAAATGCTTAATGTCGGCTACAAATGCTAGTATGAGTTACTAACAAGAATTACTACTTATTTACCCAATATGCCCAACTCTGAAGTATAAATTACAAGTCCTCCGTTCTTATCTTCTCTAAGATATAATATTAAATGCTGTAACCCTCGCCCAAATATAGAAGAATTATTAGATCTAGATTAAAATATTGGACTGTAATGCATTCTCAGGTGTTTATTTGTCATAGGAATGGTTATTTACATATATTTACATACCCATCTCATCGTTTGATACAATTGATGGAAAATCTGCAAATCTCGTATCTTCAATGTCTGTAATTGAGAGAAAACTTGAATTATCTGGGGTCGGCTACTAGTTCTAATACGAGTTTATAATACGAATTGCTTGTGTTGCCCTCGCGACGCAGTGAAAATATAAATATATCTCGCGCCACGATTGTCTGACATCGTGTAGG
>MU159878.1:96312-108469 GCA_015888305.1 Antheraea pernyi | reverse complement strand
GTAGGATAAATATTGAAATAAATATATATTTATTTACTATATACGGAATAAAATTTAAGAACTAAAATAAAATAAAATGCAACTTCCTTTCCACTATTGCTTCTTAGCAGCACAAAGCTTATGGCAGTAGCGGTCCTTGCTCAATATGATAATTTATGCACTCCGTACTATTCCTTATTATATCAATCCACACTATGTGGATAAGGGAATTTATTATGAAATATTCCAATATTTTCGCTATTTATTGCCAAAAACAATTTTTTCCAAAATTATAAATTAATTTTATTAATTTTATTTTATTTTATATCTAGAAATAATAATTATGTATAATCAAAATGTGCAGATGGTCAAAAAAGGCCGAATGTAAATTTGTATGTTCTTTGTGTATAACTTTTTAGTTATTTATCATATGTTTTAGGCAAAACTAAAATTGAAACTGTATTATATAGGGCTCTATTATGTAAGGAATCGGTTGATATATAACACGTGCAGGTCGTAATTGTAAATAGTAGGAAATTCATAGTAAATATGAGAATCATAATGTTAGAAAATTGTTAAAGCCATCGAGGCTTTCATTACGGTATAGCCTCCGACTACTTATACTCCTCGGGGTCTCGTCAAATCGTGGCAGGTTCATAGCAATCAGACCTTCGCGGTCTTCAGCGCGGTATTTTAGCTTTCCATCCTTGGCCAGTAACGGGTGTGCTGGGCTGGGACTTCCGGAAAGTAGGCGGCAGAGGCAATGAATCCCCGTTATTTCATCGTCTGCCTTTTCCACAACGCTTTCCCAGCTGTTGTTGTTTCTGGTTTCTAATTCCCCTCATAGTTTTTTCCGAGCACGCGTTCATTCTGCCTTGGTTGAGTGGCAACAAGTGCATTGCTCCAGGCTTTTATCCTGATCCCGGGCATACAAAGTAGCTCATTTACTTCGTAGATGTCTGAGATGTTTGCTGTCTTTTTGAGTTGTGCATGAAATATGCAGCCAGGCCGGCCGTGCCTCGCTTGGATGTCTCACACGTATTCGGTATTGAATGGGTTTCTGCTGGGAGCCCTCGTAATACTACCATCAGATTCTTTTATGCGCGAAGCAAGTAGTAGAACCAGGAAACTTTTTCTGTTTTCTCCAGAGTTTTTAGGTATCGTTGAATGTAACGGTACTGGTTTTCGGCCTAGGGCGAGAATTTCACTCCCTTTCTGAAGGGGCGGGCGTTAGGTATGTGGCTCAGAGCGTTCCTTATCTCCTTGAAGTGGGAGGCTTCCCAGTTAGGAAGGCTTTCCACGATGAAGGGGGTGGGTAACCTTTGTTTTTCTGTACTGCTTTGGGGCGCTTGTTGCTTCGAGCGCGGCACTCCCTATCAGCGGCGGAGGTCTGGATGCATCTGGTGTTGAAAGGTGGTGCTCATGGTTGGTCTGAAGAACCTCGGCGAAGGATATGGCCCGCGAGGAGTTTGTTGCAGCTGTTTGTGCCTCGGGACGAGGCGCTGGTTTGACTGGGTCTGCGGGTGTCGGGGAGTACGGAGGGTGATAGGTGCCTCTGGTGCATTGCCCATTGGTGTGATCGCGTCGTTACTGTCCTGCATAGCGTCTGCGAACTATACCTGTGTACGGTGTCCGCATTATATTGCGAGTGTTGTTAATTACAGTTGTAAGTGTATATTATGAGTGTGAAACAAATCCCGCGCCGGCTAGTGTATCGGCCCGAAAGAACACGCAGTTTGGTGTTGCCCGCCAGCGTCCCGGATCTTTCCTTTTCTCACATATCCCTTCCCCTCTCTTTGTCTTCCTAGCCTTTCTGCATCTAGCGCTTGCGGCTGGGCCCGGTCGTGGATGCTAGAGGTGCGCCGTTCCTTTTAGCTGGGTAACGCGTTTCTCCACTATACCCATCTCTGAAGTATAAATTACAAGTTCCCCATTCGTATCTTCTCTAAGGTATAATATTAAATGCTTTCGCCCAAATACAGAAGAACTATTACATTTAGTTTATAGTATTAGACATTAATGCATTCTCAGTTATTTATTTCTCATAAGAATGGTTATTTAGATATACATACCAATCTCTTCATCTGGTTGATTTGGTGGAGAATCTGCAAATCTTATATCTTCAATTTCTGTAATTGAGAGAAAACATGAATTAATTAGGGTTGGCTACAAGTTCTACTACGAGTTGATAATATGAATTGCTGGGTAACGCAATTCCTCACTATGCCTAACTCTGAAGTATACGTTTCAAGTTCCCCCATTTTTATTGTTTTTTTTTTCCGAACTTGTTGTTTTCGCAAAGAGATCATTCGGAATTAGCAATATAAACGGAGAGAGGGGTGATCGCAATTTGTTACGATTCAGTACTCACTCCTTTGACGTGTTGCATGAGCATAATATTAAGTCACCAATATTTGTTAGTCCTGATATATATACAAGTCAGAGAGTCGTGGTTATTTCAAAATGATTTAGATTCAGGTAAAAGAGTCGTGGTAATTTCAAAGCCCGTCATATGTCTTAAGATTAGCAATCACATGCTTGACAAGATTATTGAACGATTTAATTGCAGACTCCTTCTCCATCAAGCCCAAAAGATCGAATGGATATGTACGAAGATTATCACAACGCATTATGTGCCCCAGTCTCTTCGTGCTAAACCTGGGGCAATCTTGAAGCAAGTGTTCAAACTTTGGACAGATGTGTTATAGCAGGGGCAGGTTTGTCGTCAGGTAATCAATAATCTATTGGATATATCATACTTAAATAAATTAAATCGACCGTTTTACGTCGCTCGTAGAATGACAAAAAGTGGAAATGTTTGCATCGTTCTATATAATCACTAAAGTAATAAGAAGTTCTAAATTGCAAATATCGAAGAAAGCGTTTTTGAATCCTTTCAATACGTGAGATATATGCCGAGTGATTATTTAGACAGTAGCAATATTCCTGGAGGACACTCTGCACTCGATTCTCATTCTAAATCTATTAAAAACATAGGTGCTTAATATTGGACCTAATTATCCAGAAAAAATGCAAAAATTATACACGATCCTCTACATGTCTATGTTAAAGCACAGTGGCAATGACTGTCGGGTGATTTCACTTTCATTTGAAAGGAAACGTAAGAACGTCAGAAACTAAACAAAAGAGTTTATTGCCCGTTTTACTATCGAAAATTATTAAGTCCGGGTCGCCGATTGTAGCTTTTGGCACCGGTCATTGCACTTAGGTTTATTATTTTATTTACACGTTTGTAGCTATACTTTTAAAAGTCTTAGAACATACTTTAACTTGGGTTTTCTTGGTTGTTTATTAGTATTTGTTTTAATATTATTATTTTATGTGTTAAATGTGACCATGAAGTGTCATATCCTAAAATATTGCGAGCGTCTAAACAGTCACCTGGTATATTATAGCTAGAGTTCGAAACTTGAGAAACATATTATAAGTGTCTACGAACAAAGACGCAATACCATATCTTCAGACTCTTAATGCATTTAAATTCCGACGATAATCTTAAGACAAAACCGAGGGCTTTGGATGCTTTATTTATTATATTATCAAGTTGTGAGTCAAATATGAGCTTCGAATAGAAAATTACTCCTAAATCTCTCACAGTATTAACTCGTGATAGTAATCTCTCTGAAATTACCTAATCAAGGGTCGGCTCAAAGAGTACATAATATCTATGTAAGTTGCATAAAGCTTACCTTCTCGCATAGGAGATATAGGTGAAGCAAAGCTCGAGGCGAATATAACCTGAAAACATAAAAGTATTCACGTTGCAAAGTGGTCCCAACGTTTTATTTTTTAAATTTATTTTTTATAAATCTGCATACTCTTGGTCTGCATCTTATTGTTTGCTTTCGTTTAATTTATTATGTACCTAAGTCAAAAATCGTATCTGTGAGCAACTGTTAGTTTTTTTTTTACTTAACTATTCGCTATTTTAATGAGGTAATTGTGTTTATGGCGGTTGCATTTTGATAATTTATGACCATTTCTAGCTTATAATCCACAAAGTCCCGCGCCGGAGCGTCCACGGCCCGAAGAATGAACCTACTAACCGCATCGTCAGTCACGTCGGTATAGTAAACACAGGTGTTGGTGTGTCTGGCTATTGCCTTATAGCATGTTAAACGCTATCGCTATCTGCCTGTGAAAATCCCGTAAAAATCGGTCGAATCGTTTCGGAGATAGAACTGCGGGCGAAGCCTCGGTTAAGAGTTAGTCTTAATTTAAATAGACTAAATTACTTGCTATGATATCCGCTATCTGCTGGCAAAAGTCCTGTGAAAATCGGTCTAACCGTTTTGGAGATAGAATTGCGGACGAAGGCGCGGTTATCAGCTAGTCTAATTCACAGTAGCCTAAGTAACCCGCTGTAATTTTAGCTATCTGCCAGTGAAATTTACGTAAAATCGGTAGAGCCGTTTCGGAGATTACTCGGAACAAACAAACAGACGGTCAGACAGACAGACAGACAAAAATTTTAAAAATTACATTTTTGTCATCAGTAGCGTTTATACTTCCATACCCAATCAGTAACAAAAAAAAATTAATATTACATACATACACTTCATTTTTATTATATGTATAGAAGATTACGTCAATATATATTACAAAACAATGAGTCACATTACAATGGCAGTATTAATTCTTAATAAAGATTTTTCTTATTATTATTTATGGCAACCAACCTTCTAATAAATTATTACTGCTATTGTCGAGTAGATAATGATATTACAATTTACTTATGATCATTTAAAAATATAGTTGTAAGTAAAAAGTTTGAAAGTTCGTATGAAAAAAACTAAATTCAACAAATAACATAATACAAGCTATATGTAGGTATATGTTTCTCATAAATTATAATTTTAAAAGTGCAATTCACTTGCATAAATATTTTTAAGCTATACAACTAAGTATTTTTACCATTCTATTTAAAATGAAATAGTATAGAATGTACTTCATTACAGAATAAATACTAGCCCTTCAAACAAGAATAAAGTTTTAACGTATATCATTTATATAGGAAAATACTAGTGCCGTTCATCTGCTTTGAGAGTTCCTTTAATACCTTCTCTGAAATAAACCATAGTTACTTTAGTACAACTGATGAAATGTTATGTAGGACTGATGGAATCGTTCACAATTTACTATTGTCATAGAATAAAATTTGTAGGAAAATTAAAGAAGATGACCAAATAACTAATTATCATTATCTGTTGTAAAAATCAAAATAATGTATAAAAGTGTTCAGTAAGAAGTTTTTAATAATAATGTTATTTATTTAACACAATATTCAGAAAATATTATATATTTACACATTAAAATGAACTAGATGATGGCCGTCTTGTTACAACTTTCCTGCGAGTTCTTGTGGCAAGTCAGAATCCATGCTCCGTGGTTTTATCTCTTATTTACTTGACTTTTGTACAGTAACCAAACTATATTACATAGAACATTACAACATATACAGCCAAATAATATATTATACTAATCACGTATAGTGTCGATGCAGTCAGGAATGGCAATAAATACTTCGTAGGTTCTTGTCACTGTTTAATCGGGCAGAGCTTCGCCTTACAATACTTGTTATATAAGAAGTGCCTAGATATTACAGACATCTTGCCTTTTAAAGGCCCATCTATATAAGTTAAAGCGATTACTATTTATACATAATTCCGCAAAATAGTTTAAGTAACACATAAATAATAAAGTATGAACAAATTAATGTTATTTAAGCTATACAACAATTTTATATAATAATCCTTATTTATGTATCTCAAATGTGTTGACTAATCTGTGTCGAAATGTAGATCAGCGACATCTAGCCTTTGATGGCCGAACTATGAAGTCAATGAATATTTATGTATCTTTAATATGGTGGCGCTAGTGTTAACGTGTTTCTCTAATATGGTGGCGCTAATATCAATGTTCCGGTCGTGTTGTAGTCTCGTCTCTTGAATGTGATGCAGCGGCACCGGAGGTGGGCGGTAACAAATACAAGATTATGAATAAAATAAAAAGCACTAAATGAGATTTCAAAATTCCGCCAAAAACTCTCTCTAAGAGAGTAAGATTAGCAGATCTTTTATGAAATACTAGCTGACCCTTGCCCATTTCGTTTGGTCGGTAAACATTTATAAAAAACTACTTTTTGTGACTAAAATATAAAAGTTAGACATATGCTGTCGCTGACCTTTTTGTAGGCATTGTCAAGCTCTAGAACTTTTCTCTAGAACTCAATCATATATCTCTCATCGTTAAGGCAGCGTTAGTAGAAAAACGTTTTCGTTCGACCGTTTTTTCTCCGACTTACTTTGCAAATCCGACTTCCACAAAAAAGTCTTTTCATTTTTCCGGTTATTATATAGCCTATGACACTCACAAATAACGTGGCTTTCTATTGGTAAAGGAATTTTCAAAATCGGTTTAATAGATCCAGATATTAATTACCCCCTAAAATGTCACAAAATCATAACTTTTACCTCTTCATAATATTAGTATCGCAGAAAGAAAATTACTCACCATAAACATTAAGAGAACGGGCGCCATTTTGATTTCCAAATTTTAGCACGTGCAAAATGCGAGTGATATCTTTGAAACCGAACTCCACTGAAATATCCAAGGAGAACAGTGATACTAGTAGTAATGAATATAATTTAATTTAAACATATAAAGTAAATCGTTTATTATAATTCACAGTTTTATTTACAGATGTATTTATTCAGTTGAGCTCGCGTTTTCGTTTGCATGTTTAAAATAATTAATAATTATGTCAACGTAATTGTATACGTTTATTAAAAAACTTTAATTTAGACAAAAAAACATTACTTCTAGACTGTTAGGATATACTAATATAATAAGTACAGTAAGCTGACGTAAGCTGAGCTTTGCATTTGTGTAAGTAAATAACATAAGTGGGAGAGGTATTTAAGTTTAAAAGAAAAATTGGTTGTCTGTAAAATCTTGCTTGCACGCTCGGCCCAGGCGGAACGTGACAATGAGTTATGCTCTTTCGTGCGTGCAGCCGGCGTCCATCGATTTATAAGATTTTATCACGTCAATACAATGAAACTAAATAAGTAAAAACTGTTAAAATAAAGGCTAGCTATGATATGTATGATCGATGAGTACGACCGTTAAAATTCTTATGTAAAAAAAATTGTTTGTCTGTAAAGTTGGTTTACGGACGATAATTTACGTGATAACGACATAAGAAAAAAAATATAAAATTTGTATACTTTTATGAATTGAATTGAAATATTCTATACTGGGTGAAAGATATTAATATGGCAATATTCTATGAAATGATAGTTCACGATCATTACATTAACATATAAAATAATAATATAAAAACAAATACCAATAAACAACAAAGAGAACCATAGTTAAAGTTTGTTCTAAGACTTGTAAAAGTATGGGTATAAAAGTGAAACGCTCAGTGAAGGAAAATCGCGTGGGCACATCCGGTGTGAATAACGGTAACATTACGTAACGCGTGAACTATCCCTTTCAACGAACAATTAACTGAGGCACGGTTTAGTGGCAGTGCGAGGTGCGGGTAGCGGTAGGGGTGTGGTAGCACGGACACTGGCGCGTGACGTAAACTAAGCGTTAGGAGTGTATATCAGTTTTGTTTTTTTCTAGATAAGTCAAATATTAAGCACCTATTTTTATAATTGATTTAGAACGAGAAGCGAGTATTGAATAGCCTGTGTAAATATTGCGACTGACTAACCTTTCACGCGGTATACTTGTACTTAGGGAACGTACCCGAACCACGTAACCCATATTTGACAAATTTTTAATACCTCCCTCTCCCAGTGGCCATCCGTTATTTATGAGGAGACCCCCGCCTCCCCCTCTAATTTGCACGTGATAATTTATAAATACGATTTTTATTCATTTATTGCAAACCGAAAGTAAAAATATATATATAGATTCATATTTGTCTTTATTAATACACTCTTTGTCGCGTGACGCCAAAAGTACATGCATACTTATAGTTACCAGTGAATATTATATTATACAACTGGTCCCGTAAAATAGTCCCAAATCACATGTAGTTGTTGGTCCAGATGGAGTCGAGGTAAATAAACATGTGCTCTGTGACATTCTTTTTTACTGTCAAGTTGTGTATACTGTATCAAAATTATAAAAATGCTATTAAAAATAGTATATACATTACCAGTGAATATTATATTATACAACTGGGCCAGTAAAATAGTGCCAAATCACATGTAGTTATTGGTCGAGATGGAGTCGAGACTAAGAAACATGTGATCTGTGACTTTCTTTTTTACTGTCAAGTTGTACTATATCAAAATTATAAAATTGCTGTTAAAAATAGTATATAATTTTTTCAGTTGGATTGAACTGCACAAATTGCTATTTTCTGGTTGGAGCACAGTAAAATATTATAAAGAAGAAAAAAGTTATCATCATCTTCTTATCCTTATCCCACCTAAGTAGGGTCGGCACAACGTGTTTTCCTTTTCCACGCTCGCCTATCAGATGTCATCTCAGTCATCACACCTTTTACACACGTATCATTTTTCATACAATCCATCCATGCTTTTTTTTTCTTCCTTTACTCTTATATCTTCTTATAAAGAAGAAAAAAGTTTATTGTATAATGGCACAAACTGTCGACGATTTGCTTGGCAACTGCACTACCCTACCCATTATTAGTATTCTATCAGCTGAAGTCTTGATATATACGTCAGTGTTGCTGCCTGCGAGTTTTAAAAGTACGATATTTCCTTTAGAGGATATGGACTACGTGACGAAAACCTAATCCCCTCACTCCGCCCCTGAATTGGTTAGGTGGTTTGGGTACGTTCCCTTACATATACGCGGGATGTACCTCAGATTTTTTTATGGAATTCCTTAACGGGTAAAGGTGTATAGTTACTTTAATTTTTTTCACTTATATATATACATAGTCGTGGAGGCCTAGTGGTTTGACCGGTGGAATATTATTTCGATGTCCGGAGGTTCGAACCCCGGCATGTACCAACGAATTTTTCGGAATTCGCGTACATTTACTAATTTACATTGGTAACACTATCGGCTGACGGTGAAGGAAAACATCGTGAGGAAACCTGAACCTGAGAAATGTTCTTGTAGTACTACCGTATGTGGGAAAAATATAGAACTGTAGATTTCTCAGAGTTTGAAATTGCCAATACGTCGTGGGCTGGCGTGGTGATTATGCCCATACCTTCCTTCGGGAAGAGGCTTATGGCCTTGCAGTGGGTCTCTTACAGGCTGATGATGATATATACAGTATCCTAGTTGTTTTCCGATCCGATGGTAGCTTTTGACATTCATGAGCGGTTTCTCAGGGTCTAAATAGAATGAAGTATTTTCGATTTCGAACAACCCGATTACCAATCTATCAATTGTATCTGAAGACGAAACATCTCAACTAACTTTCGATATTTCTCGCTATTATCTGTAATACTAAAACCAATTATAATTAATCTATACATATAATACAAATGTAAATGTAATGTGTCTGTACTTTTGGATTTTTATGAAAAATGGGCTGGCGTGGTGATTATGCCCATACCTTCCTTCGGGAAGAGGCTTATGGCCTTGCAGTGGGTCTCTTACAGGCTGATGATGATATATACAGTATCCTAGTTGTTTTCCGATCCGATGGTAGCTTTTGACATTCATGAGTGGTTTCTCAGGGTCTAAATAGAATGAAGTATTTTCGATTTCGAACAACTCGATTACCAATCTATCAATTGTATCTGGAGACGAAACATCTCAACTAACATTCAATATTTCTCGCTATTATCTATAATACTAAAACCAGTTATAATTAATCTAGACATAAAATAAGAATGTAAATGTAAAGTGTCTGTGCTTTTGGATTTTTAGAAAAAAAGTAATAAAATACATTTCAATCGTTTTAGAAATGTCTGCCTGTAAGTACTTCGTTCACAACAAAACCTCACCAATAAAACCATAAAGCATATCTTCGATTAACATTTAATGTTGGTTTCATTACAATCGATTCACTCTATCAAAATTTAGTGGTGGTAGAGCCACGCTGAAGCTATTAATTTCAGCATGAATGGGTCGTCTCATCCGGGGTAATACCACCCTCTCACAGAAACACCCACGAGAAGTAACAGTGCTTGCATTATTGCGTTTCGTTCGGTCAGTGAGAGCACCGGAGGCCCACCTCCTCTCCCCTCTCCTCTTTCCTCTCCTCTTTCCTCTCCCTCTCCCTCCCCTAACCCTTCCCCCCAACGGTGGCAACGTACTTGCGACTCTTCTGCTGTTGTTAGTGTCCATGGACAGTGGTGATCACTTAACATCAGGTGACCCACCTGTTCCTTTGCCATCTATGAAATAAAAAAAAAGAAAAGTTAGTGGTGGTAGAGCCACGCTGAAGCTATTAATTTGAGCATGAATGGGTGAGTTTGCTCGGGGTAATACCACCCTCTCACAGAAACATCCACGTGAAGTAACAGTGCTTGCATTATTGCGTTTCGTTCGGTCAGTGAGAGCGCCGGAGGCCAACTTCCCCGTCTCCTCCTCGTTTCCTTTCCCCCAAACCCAGGCTGGCAACGCACTTTCGACTCCCCTGGTGTTGTTAGCGTCTAACATAGTGACATAAAAAAATATTGTAATTTTAATTACGACGCGACTTAAGTACGTGAGAAAAGTAGAAACTACTAGAAGTACCTATACTTAAATAAATTAACTTAATACATTCATATGATTTATTAGTCACTGTATTTTTATATTAGGTTTCACACGGACGGAGGCGCGGGCACAGCTAGTAATATATATAGTTATTTACGTAAAAACAATAGCAAACTCAACAGTGAAAAAGCAAGCAAATCATAAAAAAATACTAGGAGAAAAAGTCAAAGAGTACTAAATATAGAAATCAAATATTATTTATATTTGATAATAAAATAAGGACCGGACAACGAAGGTAATAAAATTGACTAAAAAATTAACAGAAACACGTTATAAAATGGTAAATACCAAAAAGTTTTTTTATTACAAAATTATTCAAATACTACGCTAAGCAAAGTCTCCGTGACTTGTGTACGAGGATAAGGCGCAGCATAAATACACCGCGTAATTAAAATTACAATAACTTTTATTAGAGTGAGCCGATTTTAATGAAACAAAGACTAAGTTATTCTCGGGGATATGCTTAATGATTTCCTTTAGTGGTTTATTGTGAACCCAGTACGTTAGCAGTAATGCTTGTTCATACAAACAGGCAGAGAGATATTTCTAAAAATGATGTCAATGTATTTTATTATTTATTCCTAGATGCCAATCTTATTATATGTCTATATATATCATCTATATGAAGAGAGCTGAATTCATATATTGGAATTGAAGCAACGTCGGCGCCGGCAATTTTATAGTCGGTGCGTGCATCTAATCTTGAAGATAGGTGATTCATGCTAAATCTATACTAATATTATAAAGAGGTAGAGTTTGTGAGTTTGTGACGTTGTAAGGGGTAATCTCAGGAACTACTGGTCCGATTTGGAAAATTGTTTCAGTGTTATATAGCTCATTTATCGAGGAAGGTTATAGGCTATATATCATCACGCTAAGACCCATAAGAGCGGAGCAGCAATGAAGAATGTTGCAAAATCTAGGTATTTTTTTCTTTTCAGAGCTTCCGCTGCGTTTTAGCGCAAAATGACCATTCCACGCTTAATACACCGCCCAACGAAGTGGGCACGGGTCGGCTAGTTATAAATAATTTTGCAAGGTATCCTACAGAAGATGTCTTAATTATTTAAAAATGTAGTCTTCTAACTTGATACAAAATAAACAGTTGGTAAATGATGACAGTCAGTAAATTACACGATAAAACAGCTGGCGAAACATTCAAAAACCTTGAAGCTGAAACTCGTTGCGATTACAACGGAAATCTGTTATATTAACTACGTTCAACCAATTATATAAATACATGAATATATAAATTTAAAAATAATTATAGTTACCTATACTAATTGTTGGCGACGCACACGATGAGTAGCTTATATATAGTTTTAAACATAGATTTATTGATATTTTAGAGAAAACATATATATAGATTTATCGACATTTAGTATAGACTTTGTTAGATTTAATTCATGCGAGTATAATAGAATAGATATATAAATTGAATATA
>MU159878.1:69525-89111 GCA_015888305.1 Antheraea pernyi | reverse complement strand
TACATTCTTGAACGCTTGAACTTTGCGATTCCACGTTTGGGTAGTCGCCTCCATAACAGAAAAACTTTTTACTTGCCTCATTGGGGAACGAATATCGGCCAACATTCCCCAGTATATCGTATGTCTTCTTTCTGTAACGCTGTTCGCACAGAGATTGACATATTTTCAGGTTCTGTTACCCGTTATCACAAATTCTCTTAAATCACTTAAATAATGTAATTTCTAGGTTGTTAGTTTTATGATATATTTATTTTGTTTGTGTACCGCCTAATGTTTGTTCTCTATATTTTATATGCATGCTGTGTTTACATCTAGAAGAGTACAATCATGACATGGTTTTTCAATACTACTAAATTATGTATGTAACTAGATTGTAGTAGGTTTTGTAGACCAACAAACTAAAAAAATAAAATAAAAATAAATCTAAAACAACAATGAAGAAATTATACATTGAATAAATGTTGGCATCATATATATATTAATACGTGTCTTGAACCGGTAGGTAGTGTGGTCAATTTTGATAAGGTTGATAAGGATACTGTAGAAGAATAGATAAAGTAAAAGTGGCCTACATTATTCGAAGGCTACGGACCAGATGAAACTTTTAACGCAGACGAAACTGGACTTTTTTGCAATATGAAATCAGACAAGACTTAAAAGTTCAAAGGAGAGAATTGTTCAGGAGGAAAAATGTCTAAAACAAGATTAACGATCATGGTTGCAGCAAATATGACAGGATCCTGTAAAAGAAAGCTTTTAGTTATTGGCAAATCTAAGAAACCAAGATGCTTTAAAAATATACACTCACTGCCGGTAACGTATGAAAACAATGTGAAGTCATGGATGACATCGGACATTTTTGAGAGATGGTTAAGAAACTGGGACGCTGAATTGAAAGGAAACAAACAGAAAGTTCTACTTTTGGTTGATAACTGTCCTGCTCATCCGGCTGTTACTAATCTAAAATGCATTAAACTTGTGTTCTTACCACCAAATGTTACATCTGTATTGCAACTCTCACCCTTCTTAACTCCCAGCGATGCTGGTAGTAGTTGATTGTTGGGTTTAACTGTAAATTCATTGTAAATTACAGTGCTTCTAAGAGGTGGGCTTGAGGAAGGTGGGGCCTCTTCCCCTTCAGGGAAAAAAAAAAAAACCATTTAAACACTACATATACCATTATATATTTAATACACATAAATATATATTTTAATGAATATTATTAGGATATTAGTTTGATATATTATGTCTGTAGTATTACATATAGAGATTGACTTTGTTTATGTTTAGTTTATTTTGATTAATTGCATTTTTAATATTTGTTGTTTTGTGTTTCCTAAAGTTCTAATCATACTGGATATAATCTATGTAATGCTTTCTGAGTACCAGATTAAAACAACTTGTTACTACAACTTTGTTTCAATACACAACGTAAAGGGTCCTAACTTCTAAATTATCATGGTAATAATAATAATAAAAGGGGTTAATACATTGCTTTTAACCAGGGTATGTATTAATGGTAAGATAAAGGTATTCAAGGTAAAGGAGAGTGGTTTGGTAACGCTTGAAGAGAGGTCTCTATATAGTATAGAGATAGTGAGAGCGAGATATATGGATATCGATGAGAGAGATAGAGAGAAAGGGGGGGGGGCGTTATATAGTTACGATGAATTATTATGAATTATTAATTATTTTCTATAGCAAAGTCTATTAGTCTTTGTCCTCTTTCGTTTCTAGTGCCATAGCCATTTGCTTTCATAACAATGTATTCTTCTTTTTTGGGTTTTCCTATTTTGGCATTTCACTGTTAGAAAGGTATATTACCCCAAGTTCAGTATCTCAGTGAAAAAAGTGGTTTAGATTTCAGACCAGGCTCAGATTTTTTCCCTTTTGAGAGCTTCCGCTGCGTCTTAGCCCAAAATAACTACTCCACCCGTATGAAGTTGTGGGCAGAAGCTATTAATTAATTATATTATTATTATCATATTATATAGTTTGTGAGGTTGTAGGGAGTAATATCTGGGGAGTCTGAGAAAAAATGGTCGAACGAAAACGTATCTTGTGAACGCTGGCTTAACGATAAAAGATATATGATCGAGTTGTAGAAAAAAGTTGCAGCTTGATAATGCCTATTACCGCCCAACGAAGTGGGCACGGGTCAGCTAGTATTTAATACAAATAACTATATACTTTAATGAATATTATTAGGATGTATTGTGAAATTAGTTTAATATATTATGTCTGCAGTATTACATATAGCAATTGACTTTGATTATGTTTATTGATTGATTGCATTTTTAATATTTGTTGTTATGTGTTTCCTAAAGTTCTAATTTTACTGGATCTGATCTATGTAATGTTTTCTGAGTACCAGATTAAAACAACTTGTTACTACAACTTTGTTTCAATACACAACGTAAAGGGTCCTAACTTCTAAATTATCATGGTAATAATAATAATAAAAGGGGTTAATACATTACTTTTAACCAGGGTATGTATTAATGGTAAGATAAAGCTATTCAAGGTAAAGGAGAGTGGTTCGGTAATGCTTGAAGAGAGGTATCTATATAGTATAGTTATATATAGAGATAGTGAGAGAGATATATATGGATATCGATGAGAGAGATAGAGAGAAAGGTGGGGGGGGGCGTTATATAGTTATTATGAATTATCCGTAGGTGTGACTAGATCAACTGTTTGAGCGAATATATTCAGCATCTAGTCATTGGACGTTTTTAGTTATATTATTTTCCAAGTTATTATATAATGATTCGTTCTCCTCTATGCCAAAGAAAACAAGGTTTCTTTTTCTTGCTTGTTTTTCCATATATTGAATTATTTTTTCTTGTTTTTCTATCTGTTCTTTTAGGTTCAGTATTATATAGAATATATCAGAGATTATATAGAATTGTGTGTTAGTAATAATAGTAATAGGGTCACTTATAGATTACATTCGCATTAAGTAGGGAATTACATGATAGATATTCAGCATCTAGTCATTGGACGTTTAAGGCATCAAAATACATACACAGCCGATACTTCCAACCAATAGCGTTTGAGGTTATTATATGAGGTTAGTAACACCCCCGATTTAGTCAAACGCTACTGAAACATGAAATTATTATTGCCAGACATTCTTGCTATCGAGAATTATGTGGCTGACGCTATTTTCTGTAAATAAAAATAAAATAAGTTTAAACCATGTTGGGATAGCAGTAATTTTAAAAGTATTTTATTTAAACATAAATAAATACAAATTGAATATTCCAGACAATAATTCGGTCGTTCACTCAATAGACAGGCCGATTTATTGCTATAAATATAACTTGTATACATAATAAATTAACTTTAGCTGTAGTTCAGCGCAACACTGGCTGTATGAGAAAGACAGCGATAAATGTGGCAGCGAATGTTATCGAGATAAGTGTTCAAGAAAACGTCAGTCCCAAGTCTATGTTTACGTTTATCACTAATTTTCATTGTTTATGGTAAAATCATAATTTTCTTCTTCTTCTCTTATATATGAAAATCAATGTTTGTATGTTTGTCCTCAAAGCGTTCAATAGGTTCCTCGCCTCACGTCTCACCTCATTTCCACCTCACCCCGCCTAACCACGGGCCGGTGACGTACGAGGGCGAGAGTTGTCGCCATATTGACAGGCGGCGGCCCCAATAAAATATATAAACATTTTTTTAAAATATATTAATGACATCGTTTGTCTTAAATAAAGAAAGGATATTTGTTCTTTTTGAAACTTTTGACATTACATTTCGACATAATTATTTTACATATTTCAGTTAATAACTATTTAACTACTCAGCTTCTGAATGAGCCACATCGTTAAACATTGCATTTAAAACTTAGCCGCTTTCCTCTTCCTGCGGCCAGACACCGTAGTCCATCCTGCCCCAGGATCATTTGGAGTCGGTAGCGGAGCCCAGTCTTTTCCCAGGATATCCTGGGAAGGCGCCACATTGGCTTCCATTGTTGACACTGTATTGTGCCAAAAAACATGTTTTTTTTTCAATGTTTGCTTGCAATAATATAATCATTTATATGACAATGTGATACATTATATGCGTATATCATTTTTGTCTACACTAATATTATAAAGAGGTAATAAATACCCTTATTTACCCTCCACCTAAACCTATGAAGTAGTTGCTATATTAGAAGCTATCAAATATGTACTATCACATAAATTAGATCAAACTTATTGATCTAATTAGTTTAGTTTCGCTTGGTTTCTTACCAACTATTCAGCATAGCTCCGATTTTTTCTAAATTAAAGTCCCCAGTTATTATAAACTTTAAATTCCATCTGTATCGATGTCATTGTTTAGGAATATATGTAGTTCTGGCATGGATACCAGGACATAGTGTTATCCAGGGTAATGAAGCTGTTGATCTTCTTGCTAAAGAAGCTATCCAGGCCGGATATTTTAATCACTATAAAACCTATGTTCAGTATTTATCCTCTACAAACAAGAGTGATTTGTTTGCATCATGAATCTCAAACTGGAATATATTAAACAAAATTAAAGGCAAATCATATGCTTCCGGATATACATATTCAGGATAACATTCTTGCCATGCCATGGCTTTATAAGTTTATGACTATTACAAACGTGCTGCGTCTACTATTTGTAGTCTGACGATCTATCAGTAGAGGTGTGCTCTCCAGTAGATGTTGCAATGCTCAGAATCAGGGACAACTGAATATGTGAATGTGGGTTAGATGAAGGCATTCTAGAACATATTTTTTTCAATTGCTTCAATTTAGTATTGTATTGTATTATATTTTACTTAATAATATACTGTGTTCGACTGTGTACTGATTTTAATAAACGCTCAAAATTGTGTATTTTTCTATTTGTCAATACTCTGGCAACTTTTATAAGTTTTCACAAAATTAAATTTAACAAACAGTAATTATTATGTAAATATATGTTTATTTAAGGCATGGTATCTGTAAGTGTTGTGGTTGTCTTTGTGCATTTCATTGGCCTAATCTGGAAGAACTAAAAATAAAAATTGAACCTACCTTATAAAGCAAAGTTTGTGATTTTTGGTGTTTGGGGTAATCTCTGGTAAACTACCTACTGATCCGATTTTGAAATTCTTTCACTACTAGAAAAGGGTGACTTATAAATTACATTCGCATTAAGTAGGGAACTACATGATAGATGAGATTAAAATTATGCCGTATGGAATATATAGTGTGTGTGCATGGAAACATTCTTAGATAGAATATGACACAATTACACACGCTAAAAAAGGAGAGAGGAGTGATCGAAATTTGATACAATTCACTCCCTTGACGTGTTGCATGAGCATAATATTAAAGTCACCAATATTTGTTAGTCCTGATATAAATATAAGTTAGAAAGTCGTGATAATTTCAAGGTCTCAATATCTTAAGATTAGCGATAACATGCTTAGTAAAATTATCGAACGATTAGATTGCAAACCACTTCTCCATCAAGCCCAAAATATCGAATGGACATGTACGAAGATTATCACAAAGCAATATGTGCTCTAGTCTCTTCGTGCTAAACCTGGGGCAATCTTAAAGCAAGTGTTCAAAGTTTTTCACAGATGTGTTATCGCAGGGGCAGGTGTTGTCGTCAATAATCTTAAAGCGATTAAGATGTTGCTTACAATACCCATGCCCAGTTAATATTTGTGTCATATGGAATGAAAGTCCAATACATGTTCGTAATATTGTAATATCCTCCAATTTGGGTAGACGTGTTATAGTGTATCTATCCTGTCGAGAGTTTTCATACCTAGCCTGCCAAACCCTGTGATAGTCAGCGCGAATTTCGTGTTTAACGAAATTCATAGGAAAGAATGCTAGGCGCAGAATGTAGAGCAGCAGCGTGTTTTGCTGCGACGTCAGCTGCCTCGTTTCCAATAGAGCCGGCGTGACTTCTGATCCATGTCAGGTGTACAAAGTAAGGCATGCGGTTGTTAATAAGTTTATGTGTTTTGGAAACCAGAGGGTGTGTATTGCTTCGATTACGTAAAGTCCATATGGCCGCCTTCGAATCACAATATATGGAGAGATGTAAATTCGAATGATTAGAGTTAGCCCAAAAACAGGCTTTGTATATACAAATTTTGTATTGCAATTTACTATATAGCAAAGAGTTCAGCCAGGAAAACTGAACTGGAGTTATGCAGTTTATATTTATTGATAGAAATTTGTTGGACCCTCATATAGGCGACAAAGGCTGCTCCAAGGGAAGAATCTTTTAACTTGCTGCCATTAGTGTAGATATTCGATGTCAGGGTATTCGAGAGTGGTATTGCTGCTATTTGGAGGTATGTAGAAAGTGATGGACACTCTAAACGCAGGGTGTAATAACTGGTGAGGAGGTGTTGGTTGTTCAAACATAATATTTTGTGGAGAAAAGTATATTAGATTAGTTTTTATTTTGGTAAATATATATTTTTCAATAATTGATCACAATAGATGTATTTAAAATTATCAAAATTCTATAATGTGGCGTGTGTTGATAGAATGATTACCTTTATAAAAAAATAGTTGATACATAAAAAAATTGATTTTATGTCAAAAAGAAAACAAAAAATTACAAATTACGAAAGTTATTAGAACAGATTCAATGTATACTTTACAAAATCTTATTAAAACAAATGGCTAAGTCAAAATGAAAATTTCATGGAGATTAAGTTTACTTTTTACTGCATGTTAATTGATAGAGTTGGTGAGAAGATAATGAGAAATAAATACTATAAGCCGGTAAAATTATTGCGTTGTTGCGAGGATAGTAAATGGGGCGCGGAGGTGCGAGCCAGAGGAATAACCCAGGTGATATCTGGAAGATATTTCTTGTCAATATACCATATATAGTACAGTTTAACATCACAGTTGGACCCGGTAGGTGTCGCTATAATCGGGTTCTAGGTATTTTAAGATTTTGTCTGGAAATAAAATTGGAACTGGTAATAACCGATTTGGCGCAGACGAAATGGCGCGGGTTAGCTTGTCTATACTAATATTATAAAAAGGTAAAGTTTGTGAGTTTGTGACGTTGTAGGAGGTAATCTCCGGAACTACTTTTTCGCGTCTGGAAATAAAATTGGAACTGGTAATAACCGATTTGGCGCAGACGAAATGGCGCGGGTTAGCTTGTCTATACTAATATTATAAAGAGGTATAGTTTGTGAGTTTGTGACGTTGTATGGGGTAATCTCCGGAACTACTAAACCTACTATGAAAATTCTTGTACCAATAAAAAGCAACGTTTTTTGTGAGCATCATAGGGTATATATTAAACCGAAAAATTAAAGACTTTTTGTGGTAGTCGGACTTGCAAAGTTGGAGAAAAAACGGTCGAACGAAAACGTTACTTACGAACTGTTATACCAGAACCATGTACCCTAATATGCTGACCTTTCTCTAACACCACATAACTATATCCCTTCCTAAATAGTACCTTTCCTAGTACCTAACATCAGCACTTTCCGAGTCCTCTCATGGTCCTCGATACCACCCGGCAGTTGATTCCCAGACTCGGTCCATAACACTCTTAATCCTCATAATTATTCAGTGTTAAATATATATAATCATATAAGTATATTAAGTGAACAAATATTTGCCAAATAATAAATATATGTCTACAAAATAAATCTTTTTTTAAAAAGGGATTTTTAGAATCCCGTATAACAGAACGCTGCCTTAATGATGAGAGATATATGATTTACCTAGTCCCAGAGAAAAGTTGTAGAGCTTGATAATGCGGGGTATTTTATTATTATATATTTATTTATTTATCAGTCAACAAGGGTCCATAGAACAAAAACAAATTATATACTAATACATAACTAGTTATATTAAATTTAACAATAAAATTAGAATTAAGTAACCATATTTAATTGTGTTTTTTTACAAAGTTATATGAATATGAACTACGGTTCCAATATAACATAGCGAATGTCATATCACTGTCTTCACGCAAATATGCCAATTTATATTCAGGGTCTTTTATATTACCAGTAGACGTTATTACTATTTCTACAGTTTGTGTTGGTCTGCGTTTGTTTGGCCTCTTACGCAACTCTTGATTCTGAAATAAAACATAAAAGTATAATGTAGTGGCATTGTTCGGGCCACTCTTCACACGTCAACCTACTATCCTCACTCCATTCATGAGGAGAAGTTCTGTGATCTCGTAGATAGCAGGTTTTCCGCAGAAGCAGTGCGGAGTCCGGTGGGCATAGCGGTAGCCGTCGTTGTTGAAGTTATTTTTTTTTAGTTTGAAGTTTTTAGTTTCCCCACTTGCCATCGCCGGGGCGGAAGATCGAGCGCTTTTGCGGTGCATCGTCGTGCAGGACAAGCGATATGACTCATGGAACTCCAAAAAGACGTCGTCGCGCGCGTTAGACGATTGAGCGAGTCCGGTGACAAAACGCATTTTGCCCGATTATATCCTTACAATTAGTAAACCATGCGTGCCTTACTTACGGCACGTTCATCCATACATTTACTTTTTAAGTTATACATTTTACTTCATATTCTAAGCGATGAAATTTCCAAATTATTAGAATCATTAGGATGGATATTTGCGCTCACTATTCGAGAAAAACTCCTGTTTCAAAATCATGGTTAGAAATATCATGGGATGGCACCATGACGAAATCATTTCGACATAAATTAAAAAAGGATTCCATATCAATAAATAGATTTGAAGTTTCACGGTATCAGGGTCACTCCGGTCAATCACTTCACCTACATGGGTTTTGCAATGCTTCGGAAAAAGCATACGCTTATGCAACATACTTAGTTGTCATGAATCAAAAATTAAAAAAAAATCAAAATATCCTTTATTCAATTTAGGCCCAGAGAAGGCGCTTATGAACGTCAAAGCTACTACCGTTTCGGAAAACAGCCCAGTCATCGAGAAGAACCGGCAAGAAACTCGATCTGGTTTATTTTTTCATGTCATATATTTGTATAGTAACATAAATATTCACATTCGTTATTAGTGGATGTACAGAGAGGGGCGTCATTTCCAGACGTCACAATAGCCTTTAGATATTAAAACCCGCTTGACATGGTTCTTGAACTCACTATTAGGCAAATCGGTAATGTGTTTTGGGACTTTATTATAAAACTTAACACTATTACCTAAAAAACTGTTTTTGGATTTAGTGAGCCTGAAGCATGGAATGACCAATTTGTTGCTGTTTCTAGTATTTAAATTATGCTGGTCTTTTACTAGATCCAACATATCTGAATTTTTGCAGACATACATTAAATTATCTAGAATATATTGGGAGGGCAGAGTTAAGATACCGAATTCCTGAAACTTAATCTTTAATGATTCGCGAGGCCTCATATTATAAATTGCTCGAACTACTCGTTTTTGTAATAGGAATATGGTGTCCACCTCAGCTGCTGTCCCCCACAACAAAATACCATAAGACATTAAGCTGTGGAAGTAAGCGAAGTAGACAACCCTAGCAGTGGCAATATCTGTTAGCTGGCGAATCTTTCTAACTGCGAATGCAGCAGAACTTAGTCTTCCCGCCAATTTTTTTACGTGAGGACCCCATTGTAACTTTGAATCAAGTGTAATACCCAAGAACACAGTAAAGTGATGGACACTCTAAACGCAGGGTGTAATAACTGGTGAGGAGGTGTTGGTTGTTCAAACATAATATTTTGTGGAGAAAAGTATATTAGATTAGTTTTTATTTTGGTAAATATATATTTTTCAATAATTGATCACAATAGATGTATTTAAAATTATCAAAATTCTATAATGTGGCGTGTGTTGATAGAATGATTACCTTTATAAAAAAATAGTTGATACATAAAAAAATTGATTTTATGTCAAAAAGAAAACAAAAAATTACAAATTACGAAAGTTATTAGAACAGATTCAATGTATACTTTACAAAATCTTATTAAAACAAATGGCTAAGTCAAAATGAAAATTTCATGGAGATTAAGTTTACTTTTTACTGCATGTTAATTGATAGAGTTGGTGAGAAGATAATGAGAAATAAATACTATAAGCCGGTGAAATTATTGCGTTGTTGCGAGGATAGTAAATGGGGCGCGGAGGTGCGAGCCAGAGGAATAACCCAGGTGATATCTGGAAGATATTTCTTGTCAATATACCATATATAGTACAGTTTAACATCACAGTTGGACCCGGTAGGTGTCGCTATAATCGGGTTCTAGCTATTTTACGATTTTTCGCGTCTGGAAATAAAATTGGAACTGGTAATAACCGATTTGGCGCAGACGAAATGGCGCGGGTTAGCTTGTCTATACTAATATTATAAAGAGGTATAGTTTGTGAGTTTGTGACGTTGTATGGGGTAATCTCCGGAACTACTAAACCTACTATGAAAATTCTTGTACCAATAAAAAGCAACGTTTTTTGTGAGCATCATAGGGTATATATTAAACCGAAAAATTAAAGACTTTTTGTGGTAGTCGGACTTGCAAAGTTGGAGAAAAAACGGTCGAACGAAAACGTTACTTACGAACTGTTATACCAGAACCATGTACCCTAATATGCTGACCTTTCTCTAACACCACATAATCGTGACCTCACTCGTTTTCTTCGGGACAACCAGTGGGGTTATTTCACGCACTCTCTCGAAGAGGAGCGTAAACTACGGGTTGTAATCCGTGTGGACGTGGCTACCTTCACCTGAATACCTACAGCGGTATTCACAGCGGAGGTGTAAGGGATGCCTGCCGTTTCCAGCAGGCCAGAAATTTCAGCCTAAGACGCTTTGTCTTAGATCGTAACGGGGGGCGGTGGGCGGGGCTTTTTGCCCGAAACTGCCGAACCCGCAGCTTGAGGCGAAGCGGGTCTAGAGGGCGCTGGCGTCGTCTTAGGCACTTTCGCGCCATCGACGTTAACGATCTTTTTGGAAGGCAACGTGCTTTCCGGATCGGCCGAGGAGCTTAGGCGCTTATTGCGCGGTTTGCGGTGCGTGACGGTGGTGAAGCTTGCTTGCATATCGGAGCCTGAGTCGGAATCACTATCATGATCGGACGGGAGCGCAATTTTAATTTTATGTAACTTTGAACATTTATGTCTTCTTATACTTTTTAATACGTTATCTAAGATGGCCAAGATGTACGAGCAATCGTACCTATTTTAATTAGTAAGCAGTATCACTTTTATGTACAATAATACATTTTGAACGAAAAATAAATCAGTGAACATTAAGCACTCGACAGAACCGGTTGTTTCATTTCACTGATACGTCTATAATTTTTATATATCATTTTCTATCAAGAATCACTATCAATATCATCAGCGACTTATCACAATATTGTAAGCACCTTACATAAACATGACAGCTCATCTGTTCGTAATACATAGAGAAACGTTTATATACAAATAAATATGATTAAGCGCTGATGGTGCCGGTCTGCAACTAGTCCCGCCCATGCGGTGCTCTGCTGATTTTCCTACATCAGCGCACAAGGCGCAGTGCAACTTGGAAGCTACATACTGCAGCGCCTTGTGGCTGGTTTGCCCGTACCTAGAATAGAGACCGCGTCTGTCGATCTGCGACGGACACAGTGGGCGAGTGTAGCCCACGCCCATGCATTTGAAGCAAAGCATGTGCTTAGTCGCCAAAAGGTGGACCCTGGCCACACTCTAGATGACCAAGATCCACCCATCCCCCTCCACCAACGTCTTAATAGCATCCACCGGTAGGGACATATGCACACTACCTATGCCCCTACCCGTTGTGCGAATAACGTCGGTCTTTATTAATGTCTGCTCGTACCGTGCCTTCGACGCGACCGCCGCGAGGACCTCGTCCACTGTCGTGCAACCCGACTACCCGTACGTCCGCTCGCTTTATTGGCCTAGATATACCCGGGGAACAAAGCGCCGGGGGTAAAGCGCCGGGAGTAAAGCGCCGCCTCCTCCCGCTTGTCTTCCTTTGGCGGAGAGGGCCACTTTGACGGTCTGCCTCGCGGGCCCTCTCCGCCTCGTTCTTCTGGGAGATGACCTCCTCGCAGAAGGAGGCCATCGCTCGCTAAGCCTGTTCGCTGCCAAGCATGGGCGAAGCCACGCTCGGTAGCGATAAGTCGGTTCCCACCGGCGCCGCCAGAATGCGGCGTTTCTCCCCCCACGCAGCACACTCCAACAGAGTATGCTGCGCGGTATCATCGACAGCACCGCGCTCGTGGCAGGCAGCGGTCGGCTCCCTGCGTGCGATCCAGTGCAGGTACCACCCGAAACAACTGTGTGCGGTGAGTACCTGCACCAGTCGGAACGTCAGGGAGCCCCTCACTCACTTCACCTCACTCCCTCAGCATCCACTTCCACAGGACCGGGCGGACGACGTCCACTGTGAACCGCCCGAACCGCTCGTCCGCCAGGTCCTGCTACCACCTTTCGACGGCGTCTCCTCTGAGACGCCGTCTCTCCGCCTCTAACTCCCTGGAAGCCGGAGGCTGCTCCCTTCGTTTTCTCGCTGCCGAGAAACAGGGCGGCGAGAACTCCTGCCTCTAGCTCCCAGGGCAGGGACCCTGCGAGCGTGAAGGCCGCCGCCTAGGACACCGTCCGGTACGCCCTCAGCGCCACCGTGAGCTGCGCATTACGGAGCGCGCGCACGTTGGCGGCACCGAGGGCATCAGCCCAGACTGGTGCATCGTAGCCTCGTTGGGGAGTAACCGGCCGAGTGCTACAGCCGCCCCAGAAATTCGCGGTCCGAGCCCCACAAGGTGAGGCTCGAACCGCCAGCGCCCATCCAGGGTGAGGCCCAGATATTTCATCTGGGTCCCCATCCTGATCCGGGCACCCTCCACCACAATGTGGGCCCCAGGAGGTGGCCCCCACCGAGGCCCATGAAAGAGTACGGCCTAGGTCTTCTTGAGGCCCACCCTGAGGCTCAACCTCCTGATGCCCCGACCACGAGAGTTGTGGCCATCGTGGCCAGGCGCTGCACCTTTCTCCACTCCTTCCCCCGGGCTACGATTAGGGTGTCATCTGCGTGCGTAACATATGAGGCGTGCCCTATATGGGAGCACGCCGCGGAGCACCCAGTCGTAGCCCATGTTTCACAGGAGCGGCCCTAAGACCGACCCCTGTGGAACCCCCCGGCTTGTGGCCCGCTGGACCATTCGTCCGTCGCTGTCTACGTAGGCAACCTCCCTATCCTCGAGGTACGCTTCCTTTTTTTTTTTAACGTGGGGAAATCCCTTATGGATACGCCACCCTCCCGGGGGAGAGGGTGGGTTATGTCCGAGTCGTACGGACTAAAACCCCACGGTGTACCGACAGACCGTTTTGTGGGGGCGGCAAGGGATCGAACAAGCTAATCAACCTTGTAGAGCCGCCCCCACGGTCCGCCCGGCGGAAGGTGACCGCCGGGCTCCTACCTATAGAGGGACAGACCGGGTACACACCGGCTACCCCCCCTCGTCCGCCGGTCCTGTGCAATGAGGAGATGAGCCCCCCGGCCCATCCCCTCAGGTCCGGCTACGGTGGCAGCCTCCAGCTCCAGTTCCCAGGGCAGGGAGTCAGCGAGCAAACAGGCCGCCGCCGAGGACACCGTCCGGTACGCCCGGATCGCCCTCAGTGCCACCGTGCGCTGCGCACTTCGCACCCCAAAAAATGTAAAGACTTTTTTGTGGTAGTCGGATTTGCAAAGTAAGTCACAGAAATAATGGTCGAACGAAAACGTTTCTTACGAACGCTGACTTAACGATGAGAGACATATGATTGAGTTCTAGAGAATAGTTGGAGAGCTTGATAATGCCTACAAAAAAATCAACGACAGTACATGTTTTACTTTTTGGTTTAAGTGACAAAAAGTAGTTTTTTTATAAATGTTTACCGCCCAACGAAGTGGGCACGGGCCAGCTAGTTATTTATAAAGGTAAAAACCCAAACAAAGTTTAGAGTTCTTACATAGAAAAGGTGTTAAATCAGAAGCCGGGTACTGTAGTTATGAATCTAATTAAAATTACTGTGAATTGCTGGATAGCTCAAGGTTGAGGACATGTGTTGTTTACGACCTGTTTTTTGAGAGAATTCAAAAAAATATAAAAACATGGTCGGTATGTAAAAAAAACAAAAATCTCGACAATCGCCGGAATCATATATAAAAACAAAGCCGACAAACTTTTTAGGAGAAGAAGAATTACGAAAACACATCGAAGTCCTAACTAATATTACAAATGCGAATGTGAGACTTTTTGTTAAGCCTGTTAAGTTCTATCTATGATCATGAAATGTTGAATTAACTTTGTTAGAGCTACAGAATAAGACAGAGTACCATTCAATTAGAAGAAAGTAGTGTTTCTAAAGGATAGGTCATATATACATTATAGCGAGCGAAGGCGCGGGTAAAAGCTATTGACATATATAAGGATATGTATAGATACAAAAACAGCACATGAATAACATTAATAATTATACATTTTTAACAAGCGTTTTGCCGTCACGAATATGTGAGACTTATATGGAGTGGCATGCTATTCCCAGCCTTCTTACGAGACATTGAACCCTCTACCCTCTACTTGCAGTATAAATATAACCGATTAAATTAGTTACATTCTTATTATGATCAACTGTCTATTTGATACAGTCGTATTTATATAAAATGCTAACAAAAAAGGTAACTGACCAAATGAGATGCAAGAACAAGAAAAATGTCACTCGTTTGCGACAGGTGCATGTATAATGTATATACGTACTATATTAGTACAATTCAAACCATAAATCATTACCTCAAATATTTCAGATTTTGTGACAATTTTTATATAATTTGGTAATTAATGTAATGTTTTGTGTTTATAATTTTTTGTTTGTAAATGTAATGTTTGTTTAATATAATGTTTAATATGAATTAATTAAGTCATGCTCATTAATATATATAAATAAAAACAAACGCCAACTGTAAGCACAAGTACAATGTAACTACTGAAATAGTTTAGAATATTATCCGATACGAAATATATATAGGAGTTGTTGAGGTATGTATGCTTGGTACACATATATGTTTCAACAACTCATATATGTATGAATAGTTAGCTTAGCTTAGGTTAGCTCAGAGAGGTCGCGAATTGCGTGTATCAGGCAACAGCCAAAGCCGAGGTGTGCCGTGCACCCTTGAGCTAGTTGTCAAAATAAAATCGGCTGAGTGCCTTAAGCGCTCGCCTTAGTAGTCCGGTGAAGCTGTTAAGACCTTCCATGGTCAATAGCGTAGTCAGTTCGAAAAAAAAAGGCCTCCGCCTCTGGGTCCCGGTGTCGGCGTCTGCGGCTGCGCCCGAACAGCCGCCGGGCCGCTGAGCAGGCCGCTCGGAGATCGGCGATCTCCGGCGACCACCAGTACACCGCCCGTTTGTCTGGGCGGTGTACGCTCCGCGGCATCGACGCGTCGCAGACTTCCGTGAGGGCTCCACGGAGGCGGGCTGCGGACGCGTCCGAGGTACGCCTCCTGGTCCCGCCGTAGGTAGGGGGGCACTCCGAAATATTCGGGCGTCTCCCGTAAGACCTCATGCGGCAGGGTGTTGAAGGCGTTGGCGATGTCAAGGGATACCGCCAAAACTCTCTCCCCTAGGAGGTCGCCTCTGCCGACAGCGACTTTAAGAAGCACAAGGCATCTACCGTGGAACGCCCTGTCCGGAAGCCATACTGCGCGTCCGCCAGATTCGGCCCCACGCCCTCTAGGTGCTGGACGACCCGGGAGGAGATAATCAACACCTTCCCGGCATCGTCCAGCAGGACGAGGGGCCGATACGCGGACGCGCAGTCCGGAGGGCGGCATGCCTTTTCCATGAGGCAGAGCCGCCCAAGCTTCCAGGGCTTCGGGAACTGCCTGACCGCAATACACCGGTCGAACAGCTCCCGAAGCCACCCCCCTAATTGGCCCATTGTGAGGCCGAGCACTCGACCCGGGACCACATCAGGTCCATCTCCTCCTCCGTTATCAAATGGGGGAGCCCGTCGAGCACCTCGACTACCTCCCGAGGCGGAGGCATGGGAGGAGCCGGTAACATCGGAGGGTCGTGGAATAATTCTCCCACGACCCTCGCTACCACCTCCGGCCGGAGGGTCTCCGTTACCGGGGGCGTCCAGGATCGCAACTTCTTGCACACGATCCTGTACGGGCGCCCCCAAGGATCCCCCTCCTGCGTCTGGAGCAGCTCCTCCCATGCTGCTTCTTTCGCCCGGCTGATGGCAGCCTGCAGGGTCTTCCTGCACTCCCTGTAGCTGCTATACAGCCGGGCCTCCGCCTCTGGGTCCCTATGCCGGCGCCGGCGGCTGCGCCTGACCAGATGCCGGGCCGCGGAGCAGGCCGCTCGGAGATTCGCGATCTCCGGCGACCACCACCAGGACAAACGGGCGGTGTACGCTCCGCGGCATCGACGCATCGCAAACCTCCGTGAGGGCTGCACGGAGGCGGGCTGCGGACGCGGCTACATCAGCGCATCATCGCCCAATAGGGGAACATTGCAACCCTCCGGGGGCGAGTGCCAATTCCGGCTTGGGAGGTGGAGACCTCGAACCTGATGTAGCGATGGTCCGATAAGGTTTCCACCTCTTCAAGCATCCTCCACTCCCGGACACGGCGTGCGACAGAGGGGGTAGCGAACGAGACGTCTATCACAGACCCCCCGTTCCATCGCACGCACGCAGACGGCTGTCACGAACCCGGCCCCACTTTCTCTTGCCGCCAGGGCCGAACCCCTACCAGCCACGATCGCCACGGAGCCGTTCCGATCCCCAGCACACTGCGGCTGCACGAGTAAGTCCCGTGCAGCGGCTGAGTTGATGAGGTTCGCCTGGAGGAAGTTGCATATGGACCGATCCGTTATTGGTCCATATCAACTTCCTCCCGCCTGGCAGCCACCACCCTTGGGCGAGTTCCCACTATGAGGAGGTCCCTACCCTTGGTGGTTTATTATAACAAAAAATTGGATAGAAAAATATATTCGCTACAAAGATAGACCGCTAAGTGTGTAAAACTTGATTACAATTAGTTTGATATATATAAGTATATGCTTGTTTGTTATAATTTGCATCCTTCTGCCCTTTGTTTGCAGGATCACCACCGATTTGAAGGTCAATCCCTGAGATTCGTGGACTGTCAGAACACGCGATCCTTCCCCTGCCCCGTAGCCCTTGTTTATCAACTTACGGTACTTAAGAATCAGTTTAATTACGGAGTGACGACGTCAAGCAACTCTGTGGTCAAAATAGAATAATGACTTATATTATAGACATTTATACTAATGATTGATTGAAGAGTTGAAATGTCTGATCAGAAGTGAAAAGAATTATAATTAAAGTGATTAAAGAGGAGGCCTCCTACGACTGCGACAACAACGAAAAGGTAAGTCCTATTTTTCCTAGATCCTTCCGGCCATTGTGCATTACTTACGAGCAACGGGATAGTAAATACCGCTGAATTATTGAATCTTTTTGCAAAATAACAACTAATGCTAACAATATTAATGAATAGAGAAGTTATAGTAATGAAAAGTGAACCTACCACAACGTTTATTAGGAATCTTCGATTTTTAGGACGCAGGACAATTTCATCTATATCGCCATCCCCAGAGAACAAACCTTCAGTATCAAAACTGGTATGTTGCAAGCTTTTTATAGTCTCTAATAACCTACAACAAGAGTCATGTGCAGAACAAGCGCTGGTTTCTCTGAAGCTCAAGGTGAGTACCAACAATAGTGTCGAAGTAATCTAAAAGAAAACAAAAACATTTTATTTGTTTGTGTGCACACCTATTAGTTTTTTATTATCAAAACTCAACGTTTATACAACAGAAAATTAATATTCTTCTAAATTAATGAACTTTCGAGGTGGCAGGTCTTTATATATAAGATTTAGAACACTCTTTTCTATACTGGTTTGAAATGTATATTTTGAGCTTGAAATAGCTTTGAACAACACTATTTTATAGATAAACAATAGGAAGCCGTTCTCAAATATGCCGTGGTCAAACAAAGGAGATGTAAAGTACACTGGTGTATGATAAAAAAAAATTTGTTATCAAATTATTCAAAGAAGTATGGGGTGCTTGAGATTAATCGTTATAAATTATTCATTGGCGGTTGTTTACAACAGTTTGTAGTTTTGTTAATATTTTCGTGTTATTTAATCGCCGATGAATATTAGATTGCAGGTGGTAGAGTCACGCTGAAGTTATTATTGGTTTCAAGCATGAATAGGTCGGATAGCCCAGGGTAGGCACAGAGAACACCGACGTGAAAGAACAGTGCTTGCCTTGCTGCGTTTCGTTCGGTCAGTGAGAGTGCCGGAGGCCCACCTCTCCTCCCTCTCCCCTCATCCATCCCCTCTCCTCTCCCTCTCCCTGTTTCTCTTCCCCCAAACACAGGATGGCAACTCTTCTGGTGTTGCTAGTGTCTAGGGAGGGCGGTGATTACTTACCATCAGGTGACTCGACAGTTCGTTTGCCTCTTATGATATAAAAAAATGCAGAATTATGTTTTTTGAGATAAACACCAATTTGTCTGTAGAAGTAAAATTGAAGAAATACGACAAAAAAAACTAACGTCACGCGGTGTTCACTCAGGCGGTCACCCATCCAAGTACTGACCGCGCCCGACGTTGCTTAACTTCGGTGATAAGACGAGAACCGGTGTTTTCAACACTCTACTCGACACAGTGTACACCACGACTTTTTATCACACAAAAAGGTTGCCGATTATAATTTCAAAGCCCTTACAGAAGAAGTTCCATTAATCTATTCAGTAGTTGTTGAGTGATACGTGCACAACGGCAGACGTCTATCATTTTGTTTATATTGATGAACTACGGATAACTCATATGATGGTCGCTTACAATATTCTAAGTTCATGGTCACATTTAACATATATAATAATAAAATCAAAACAAATACTAATAAACAACAAAGAGAACCTTAGTTAAAGTTTGTTCTAAGACTTTCAAAAGTATAAACACAAACGTAATAAACGTAGATGCAATGACTAATGCCGAAAGCTGTAAGGGGAGACCCGGAGTTAATAATTCGTTAATAAGACGGACAATAAGTCCTTTTGTTTTGTTCACGCCGTTTCCACGTTCACTTTCACTTCACCGGACGATCATTGACACTGTGCTTTAACATAGAAGCGTAGAAGATTGCGTATAATTTTTGTAAATAATTAGGTAAAATATTAAGCACTTATTTTTTTTTTAAATGATTTAGAACGAGAATCAAGTGCAGAGTGTCCTCCATAAATATAGCTATTGTCTAAATATTCAGCCTGTATACATACATATACAGAGATGTACATTCAAAGTCAATTTTGTGAACAAAACATTCTTTAATGTGTTTGATACATGCACAGGCATAAATAATTACATAATAAGCGTACAATTTGATATGTTATAACGAGATCAATAATAATATAGCAATTACAATAGTTAAGTACTTACAGGCACATTTCAAGCAACATAATAAACCTTTTATGAGATTAAGTTGCATAGTTTTTACGTAGTTATCTATACCAATAATTAATAATGTATACTAATATTATAAAGAGGAAAGTTTGTGAGTTTGTGACGTTGTAGGGGGTAA
>MU159878.1:40888-55792 GCA_015888305.1 Antheraea pernyi | reverse complement strand
GTGCAGTCATTTTGCCGTGCCACTATACAAAAAAAAATCGTAAAGCCAAAACTTTGTACTCTTTTTTTTTTAAACGAATTGTGCGATCGGATGAACTTGTAATTTAGCATAGACAAAACTATTTTTTGACATAAAATGCATTAAAATTAATTAAAATATACATTACTCACACTACTGCTTATATGACACACAACATATACACACATGTATTGAAAAAGATGTTTTGAAAAAATTTTACTCTTACGTTCCAATTAACTTTTTTAACTGACTTCGAAAAAGGAGGCGGTTACTATGTTCGGTTGTATGTATTTTTATTATGTATGTGAATCGATATTTTCATAAATTGTGAACCGATTTTAATAATTCTGTTTTTATTTGAATTATTTATACACATAGGTGTTCCCATATGTTTGGCATTGACTTCGAATATATTATTAGGTAGCGCAAATATCAATAATTTTTATTTAATTTGGTTATTTTAATAATTTAGGCATTTTTCGCTTTTTAGTGCTTTACTGGTTTTTTACATCGAAGTTGTTTTTTTTTTGTAATTTTTTTTTTCATCCTACATAATATATTTTTAACCGGACTTCGATCGACGAATTACGAATATATAATATGTAAAATCATAATATACTTAATAAACTGGGACTTGGGATAACTTTCTTATTTTCTTAAAGTTATGGTCACTTAGAATTTGAACGCCTTACTGCGTTTTTAATCGGCTGTTTTTTGTTTCAAAGGTATAATAAATTTCAATTTTTATTTAAACATATAATTATTTTCATTCTATGATTATATAATTTTATTTAAAAAAAGTGGCAAATGAACTGAGTAGCCATGATGAAAGTCTTTGATGCAAACTTAAAAAATCGACGAATTATGGTCGAATTTCGACCACTGGGCTACCACTAGTTAAATATAAATATCTAACAACCTTTTTCCACACTTTTTCGGTTATTTATAATTTCATGTATTTTACTGCTCCACTTTTCATTTTTGTTTTATAGTAGCTGTACACGCAGCTCCGCAGGCGTTTTTAAAATTGTATTAAAGAAATATAAAATTGTAAGACCATGTACAATTATAGACACATTCTTTAAATACAATTGTAAGTACGACGCGCACGCCACTTACTGTAACATGTAACGTATACATTAGATATATAAATACTAACAGTGTTTTAAATGAGTTTTATCATCAGCAACATATTTGGAACCTTAACCCACTATATAACTACCTCAGTGCTCACTTACACTTTATAAGGAACTAAATAAAAATAGATAATTATATATTATGCTCATATTATCAATAAGTAATACGCTTATGTCGCTTATTGTCGAATATCTGATTATAAAGACCTCTTCTATCTTCAAAATTTCTATTAACAATTATAATGTTGAATTGTAAATAATGAAGCTGACCTCTTGAAATCTATTCTATACATATAATAAAAATTAAGTGTCTGTATGTAATATCAAAATAACATTTTTTTACTGATTGGGTGTGATAGTATACACGCAACTGATAACAAAAATACAATTTTTAATCTTTTTGTTGGTCTGTCTGTCTGTTTGTTCCGGATAATCTCCGAAACGGCTGGACCGATTTTGATGGAAATTTAACTGGCGAATAGCAAAAATTACAGCGGATTACTTAGATTATTTTAAATTAGACTATCTGTTAACCGTGGGTTCGTCCGCAATGCTATCTCCAAAACGGTTGGACCGATTTTCATGGGACTTTCACCGACAGATAGCGGACATCATAATAACAATGCTATCTCCAAAACGGTTGGACCGATTTTCATGGGACTTTCACCGACAGATAGCGGACATCATAATAAGCAACAAAATTTATTTCAATTTAGACTAGCTGTTAACCGTGGCTTTACCCACAGTGCTATCTCCAAAACGGTTTGACTGATGTTTACAGGACTTTCATTGGAATATAGGGGATATTATAAAAAGTAATTGAGTTTATTTGAATTTTGATTAACTGTTAACCATGGCTCCGTCCGCAGTGCTATCTCCAAAACAGTTCGACATATTTTTACAGAACTTTCACCGGCAGATAGTGGCCTATATAAAAAGTAATTTAATCTATTTTAATCTAGACTAGCCGATAACCGTGGCTTCGCCCACACTGCTATCTCCAAAATGGTTCGACCGATGTATACAGGACTTTCACCGGCATATAGCGGACACTATATAAAGTAATTAAGTGTATTTTAGTTTAGACTATCTGCTAATCATGGCTTTGCTCAGAATGCTATCTCCAAAATGATTAGACTGATTTTCACGGGATTTTCACTGGCCGAAAGCTGACCGTATAAAAAGTAATTTAGGTTATTCTATTTTGGATATTAGCTGTTACCCGCGACTTCGTCCGCACGAAACTTAGCAAAAATAAGTTGTTCACTTTAAACATGTGCGTAAGACATGCGTTGTACTGGACTCCAAGCATAAATATAATTGAAATTTATATATCTGTATTTATGTATTCTGAATTATATTGTCTTTTTGGTCATTTTGGTGGCCATTTTATTTTATTTACGGCGCCTTCGTCTATATAACTTAGTAACCATAGTAATATATAAGAATATAGTATTGAGTTCAGTGAGGACTATTTAAATTGTCAAATATTAAAAACTGCTTAGAGCGATATAAAGTTTAATATCTTGATTTATATTTATGTAAGACTAGCTGTACCCGTAGCTTCTCATATGGAGTAAAGCCTATGTCCGTCCTCTCCTTAAACCTGCAATACTTTTCTTCCCAATCACTTTCGACCTATATCAATACTTCCATTTCTTTTTAAAGTACTCGAAGCATGTGTGCACAACCGATTATCATCCTTTGTATATTGCAACAATATCTTAGTCCACTACAATCCGGTTTCAGGTCAGTTACAATTTTGCTTAAAGTGACTGGTGATTTGAGAAATGGAGTGGAGAATAAAATGATTACTGTGCTGGTTTTAGTAGATTTTTGCAATGCCTTTAATACTGTTAGTCACGACATTCTCCTGGCTATTCTTTCTCATCATAATATCTCATTAGAGGCACTGGCATGGTTCGCTTCATATCTAAAGGGACGACAACAATCGGTCCGTAGAGATGGGGCTACGTCTAATTGGTATGAGCTTGGTGCTAGTATTCCTCAGGGTGGCATACTTTCACCTCTTTATTAACCTTTTAACTCATGAACTGCGATGTACGTATTATCTGTATGCTGATGACCTGCAATTATACACACAGGCCACAGTATATTCTCTATCACCTGCAATTTATATTGTTAACTGGGATCTAAATGCCTTAAGGGATTAGTCTGAGAGGTGTGGCTTATCAGTTAATCCTTCCACGTGTCAAGCAATTGCAATAGGGAGCTCTCGTATGATTACCAGAATAGACTTCAGCTCGCTGCCTCAGATTATATTCAGTGGTATGGATCTTGATTTACACATTGATGCCACATTGGATTGGAGAACTCATATTTCCAAGGTTAGTCAGAAAGTGATCGGTACTCTAAAGTCTTTTTATCGCCTGAAAAATTTCTCCCATTTAAAACGAAAACCATGCTAGTGCAATCTATAATATTTCCTATAATTGTCTATGGTAATGTGTGCTTTTACGAACTGAATGCTGACCTTCTTAACAAACTTGACAGATTACTCAACAATTGCATTCGATTTGTTTTTAATCTTCGTAAGTATGACCGTGTATCGAGCCATCGTTCAGAGCTTAATTCTCAAAAACTCCTGGCCCGATTTGAAAAATTATTTCAGTGTTAGATAGCTCATTTATCGAGGAAGGAAGGATGTTTCAAAATCGTAGTTTTTTTTTTCTTGTTGCGAGAATGCGCTGTGAGTTAGGGTTAGCCCAAAATAACCATTCCATGCGTACGAAATCGCGGACAGAAGTTAGTAGTATATTATATAAACATGCAGACGAAGTCCTGTTTGGAATCCTTCCTACCAAGTACATTCTGACACAATTGAACGAGTACGAAAGCGCTTCATGTACCACCTGGCATATTCAGAAAACAAATGTCATACCATGAAAACTTACGAAGAACGCCTCTCGTACTACAAAGTTATACCACTTCGTACTCGTAGAAGGAATTCTGATATCGTGTTTAAATTTCATCAAAATATATTCAACATGTTTTTGTGTCAAAAACTAACCTTGATCTATGATAATATTAATAGGATTTCCTAACAGCTGAGGTGTAGGTGATATAGATTGTGTTATGTTCGATTTTTGCGTATTCCATCGTTTCGTATTGTGGTTAAATAGCTCGTGCTAGAATAATCACGGCGCATGCGCAGTAAAGCATTCTATAACGCGCACGCGTTAGACTTTCTTTTCCCGAGACGTGTGTCTTTATTATTATAAATAACTGTACTCGCGACTTCGTCCTTGAGAAAATTTATGTGAATAAACAGCGCTTAATAAAGTCATTTGAATGTATTAAGGCCATTTACTTATCTCCTTTTCTTTCGTACTTAACTCGAGCTGTCATTGAAATTACGATAACTTTTGATAGAGTGGCCAGATTTTAATGAAACAAAGACTAAGTTATACTCGAGGATATCCTTCCATCCATATGCTTTATGATATGATTGGGCATAATGTGTAAATAAATAAATAAATTATAAGAACAAAGTATGGCTATTTTATTTTAGACTAGCTGTTACCGACGGCTTCGTCTACAGTGAAATTTGCCTAATATTCAAACCGATTTTCACGACACTTTTACTGGCAGATAACTGAAATTATAAGAACTAAGGTAGGCTATTTCATTTTAGACTACCTGTTACCCGCGACTTCGTCTGCGGTGGAATATCCGATATACTTGGATCGATTTTCACGCGACTTTCATCGGCGGATTATATTACTAAGTTATAAGAAGTGACTTAGTCTATATTGTCTTCGACGAGCTATGTCTGCGTGAAATTTAGCAAAAATATGTTTTTCACTATAAACATGTGCGTAATGCGTGTACTGTATTAGACTCCAAGAATAAATATAATTAAAATACAAAAATTGGATATAGATATGTATGTAATTTGGATTATGTTTATTGTCTCTTTGGTCAGTTTAGCGGTCATTTTTTTCTATTTACCGAGCTTGAATGTACATAACTCAGCAACTACAGCAACGTATAGAATATTGCATGGAGTTTAACGAACAATGATTATGTTGTAGGATATTAAAAACTACTTACAGATAGACATACAGATTAATATCTTGATGCAATATTACATTTTGTATTTTTAATTATAAAAATATCAAGGTATTGCTTACAATTCAATATTATAATTAATAGTAACTTTAAACATAAAAGAGATCTAAATAGATTATAAACGTATATTATAAACGTAATTCTATAGGTGGCAGAGCCACGCTGAAGCTATTAATGGTTTCAGCATGAAAGGGGTCGGCTCGCCCGGGTTAGTACCACCCTCTCATAGAAAACCGACGTGAAGTAACAGTGCACGCATTGTTGCGTGTCGTTCGGTCAGTGACAGTGCTGGAGGTCCACCTCCTCTTCCCTCCCCTTTCCTCTCCCTCTCCCCTCCCCTCTCCTCTCCGTTCCCTCTAGTTAGGTATGTATGCTTTTCCAAACATACCACAGTATGTGACATTCGAGGGCAGATCAATTATGATAATTTTTTTACTTCCACCCTACCTGTAACCAATCCCCAGTTCGCTTGCCTTAAGATTTGCCTTACCGTTAAGAGTTCCATAATAAAATATCTTGCAGAACAGAAAAGCGATAACATCTGATATGGTCGCAAAGTCTTAATTATATTGACGATATCAGCCTATTATATCTACTAGTGGCTATATAGACAATCGACCATAATTAATTGATTATTTAAAGTTTGAACTTTATTCGGGTTCTTTTGTCAAAGGGTATACTTCTATTACCTACTACTTTTATAAAATTGTATAAACATAAAAGAATCTAAGTCTAAATGAAAATCGAAATTAATTATAAATTTGAAACAAAAACAAGCGGTTACATAACGTGGTTAGGCTCTCAAATTCTAAGTAAAGATAACTTTACGAAAATAAAGAAATGTATTGCAACTCAGGGCACAATTAATTTTACACGATATCATGGGTAGGTGATATTTCTGGGTGATATTGAATTAAATGTAGTCTATACATTATAAGGAATAGTGATACACCAAGTATCATTGTTTGGAAAAATAATGGATACACACAATAGAATCAAATAATGAATCCAAAACAAAGAAGTTTTTAATACTACTGTAAGCACTCTTCGTACTACTATTGACTAATCGGGGTTATTACTAATGACCTGACACGCCATTGGTCGAAAGTTATCCTCCGGTCGTAACTTGACTGAATGCTATAAAAGGCGAGTCGGTCGAGTCATTGAAAACTAAGCAGAATAATATTTATTATTTATATTTTTTTTTTCTTTAGTTTTGGCAACCAATCTTTTAGATTATTGCTGCCATTGTCGAGTAGTTAATAGTATTACAAGTTCTTCTTCTATTCCATTTTTGGCAACCGGTCTTCTAGTAAACTGTTACTGCCATTGTCAAGTGAGTATCGATATTACAAGTTTCTTGATATAATTTCAATGAACTAACAAGATGGCCATCTTGTTAGAACTTTCCATGGAGTTTTGTGGCATCTCAGAAGTCATGGTCCGTGGTATTATTTTCCATTCACTTCACTTATGCACAATAAACAAACTATATTATATAAAATACCATCAATTTTACACAATATAGAGTCAAGTAATACAAGATTATGAATAAAATATAATATCCACTACGTGACAGACCAAAATCCCGCCAAAAACTCCTAAGTAATAGAGAACAATGCAATTGTTGTTTTTTTTTAAATCAATTAATCTCCTTTTAAAAACGACTAATTATATTCAAGTTTTCATTGTATATGTATTTTTTATATTATTATTGGCAACCAATCTACTAGATTATTACTGCCACTGTCGAGTAGGTACTATTACAAGTGTCATTTTTAGACTACCTGTTACCCGCGACTTCGTCTGGTGTGGAATATCCGACATACTTGGATCGATTTTCACGCGACTTTCATCGGCGGATTATATTACTAAGTTATAAGAAGTGACTTAGTCTATATTGTCTTCGACGAGCTATGTCTGCGTGAAATTTAGCAAAAATATGTTTTTCACTATAAACATGTGCGTAATGCGTGTACTGTATTAGACTCCAAGAATAAATATAATTAAAATACAAAAATTGGATATAGATATGTATGTAATTTGGATTATGTTTATTGTCTCTTTGGTCAGTTTAGCGGTCATTTTTTTCTATTTACCGAGCTTGAATGTACATAACTCAGCAACTACAGCAACGTATAGAATATTGCATGGAGTTTAACGAACAATGATTATGTTGTAGGATATTAAAAACTACTTACAGATAGACATACAGATTAATATCTTGATGCAATATTACATTTTGTATTTTTAATTATAAACATATCAAGGTATTGCTTACAATTCAATATTATAATTAATAGTAACTTTAAACATAAAAGAGATCTAAATAGATTATAAACGTAATTCTATAGGTGGGAGAGCCATGCCGAAGCTATTAATGGTTTCAGCATGAAAGGGGTCGGCTCGTCCGTAGTAGTACCACCCTCTCATAGAAAACCGACGTGAAGTAACAGTGCTTGCATTGTTGCGTTTCGTTCGGTCAGTGACAGCGCTGGAGGTCCACCTCCTCTCCCCACCCCTTTCCTCTCCCTCTCCCCTCCCTTCTCCTCTCCCTTTCACTCTAGTTAGGTATGTAAGCTTTTCCAAACATACCACAGTGTGTGACATTCGAGGGCAGAACAATTATGATAATTTTTTTACTTCCGCCCTACCTGTAACCAATCCCCAGTTCGCTTGCCTTGCCGTTTTACCTTAAGAGTTCCATAATACAATTTCTTGCAGAACAGAAAAGCGATTACATCTGATATGGTCGCATAGTCTTAATTATATTGACGATATCAGCCTATTATATCTACTAGTGGCTATATAGATAATCGACCAAAATTCATTGATTTTTTAAAGTTTTAACTTTATTCGGATTCTTTTGTCAAAGGGTATACTTCTATTATCAAAGGTTTTCATCATAGCTACTCGCCACTTTTATAAAATTGTATAAACATAAAAGAATCTATGTCTAAATGAAAATCGAAATTAATTATAAATTTGAAACAAAAACAAGCGGTTACATAACGTGGTTAGGCTCTCAAATTCTAAGTAAAGATAACTTCACGAAAATAAAGAAATGTATTGCAACTCAGGGCACAATTAATTTTACACGTTATCATGGGTAGGTGGTATTTCTGGGTGATTTGATTTGATTTGATTTGAGTGATACACCCAGTATCATTGTTTGGAAAAATAATGGATACAAACAATAGAATCAAATAATGTATCCAAAACAAAGAAGTTTTTAATACTACTGTAAGCACTCTTCGTACTACTATTGACTAATCGGGGTTATTACTAATGACCTGACACGCCATTGGTCGAAAGTTATCCTCCGGTCGTAACTTGACTGAATGCTATAAAAGGCGAGTCGGTCGAGTCATTGAAAACTTTCTTGCTCGGTCGTTTCTGTGGAAGGTTGTATTGCATGATTGTTGTTGTATTGCGTGAGTTGTTTCCAATTTACATTACTATTTGTATTCCTCTGGGTTTTTATAAATTATTGTGTTACTTGAGATCTAATAGTTGATGTGAGTCTTTGTGTTGATATATATATAGTGTTATTTTAATTTTACATAGTATTTTTTGGCTCATTTTTAATTATTTAAATTATGAATTTACATATTATATTATTATAAAATTAACCTAAAATTTGACCAGTTGATCTCAAAGGGCATGTAAGGCATGCAACGTCAGTCATGTTAAAAATATTGAAAAGGTAATTGGAACGTAAAACTAAAATGACAGATGTCAATATGTCTTTCATTTACATGTGTGTATATGTTGTGTAAAATTCAAGCAGTAGTGTGAGTAATGCATATTTTAATTAATTTAATATGCTTGTAATGCATTTTATATTTATAAATTAGATTTCTGCACTTCTCCTCCATATACACTTTAACTATGCCAAATTTCACGTTTATCCATTCGCGTAATTAGGTTAAAAAGTTGTACAAAGTTTTGGCTTCACGTATTAATATATAAGATATAATAACTTCAAAATGTTATTATATCTTAAAATTTTCATTACTTTTTTATATAGTGTTGAGGAGGAGTGAGTGAGTATTGAGGGACTTATATAGTGGATTTCATTTCTACATATGTAGCTGATGATAAATCCCATTCGACACGCTATTGATATTTACATATCTAATGTACACGTTAAATATTACAGTAAGTAGCGTGGGCATCGTACTTACAAAAGTTTTTGAAAGAGTATTTCAGTAATTGTACATCATCTCACAATTCTAACAGTAGTACAAAAAAAGTGTGCGGAGCCACAGGCAACAGCTAGTAACTAATAGAATACTATTTTTAAGACGAATTTCAAAATAAATCCAAACCAAATCGGTAGTTTTCACTGACTCGTATCCGCTTATCAAGACATGTTTCGTTTTAAATTGTTTCAGATCTTTACATTCAGAAACTAGCGAATGATGAGACAGACCAACAAGCCTCGGAAACAGAATCTAATATATTTAACGCATGCACTGCACTAAGTATACTTCTAACTTTTTATTATTATGCTATTTTTGTGCTTTATCATTAAATTCGTTATATAATTCGATGTCCTGTCCTCGGAACCTAGCGTTTAACAATTTTTCGAAACTCATGTATATTTACAAATTTAAATTGGATACAGTATCGCCTGACGTTGAAGGAAATCATCATGAGGAAAGCTGAACCTGGGAGATGTTCTTCTAGTAGTACTACTGTATGTGGGAAAACATTGCACTGACGAGACGATTTTTTCCCAACTTTACTTAGGGAAAATGCCTATGATCATGTGTTGGGACTCTTACACACTGGTATGAATAAACCAATGAAAGTTGTCGCTCACTTTAATTATTTTGTGCAAGCATTATTGTAGATTGTATCTTAAGCAATAACACGAAGGTTTTGACGAAAGCAAATATCTTTTACTATCTAAATTTGCTTGTAATTGTTATAATTTCAAACACGGATATTCCCATAGAAGTTATATAACATCAAAAATTAAAATGAACAGCAGAAGCAAAAGTTTTTATTGTTGGAAAATGTTACACAATTAAGTAGTTAAAATAAGTAGAAATTAAAATAAGCAACAACTAGCAACATTCAGCTACATGCTCCGGTACAAGGCAATACTGTAACGTTAATTTCCAAGAGGTGCCCAAACGACGCACGCACCACGCAATCGGTGACGACTTAAATGTAAATGTTACTATTTAGAGAGATGACATCTACACATACCTCGCCAAATGTTAAAATATTGTACAAACTAATACTGTTTTTAACCTGTTTCAGACAAAGCTAGACAAATAAAAGGGCAATTAAATTCAAACACAAAGATTCAACCCTATGTTGATAATATAGGGGCTGTTAGACTCAATGTGTATAACATTGCTGCCTTAACGAAACAATGTGCTATAGGTATAATATTTTCTTTTCCTGTTTAACATATTTTTCAACGCTATGGAATATTTATAAACTGATTAATTTCCTTATCTTTGTAGTTTTGTTTTCAAATCATTGGCAACTGAATTTTATTAGTTCATTATATAAAATGTGTCAAAGCATCGACGAATCACTTACGAAAAATACGGCGAGTCGCACTACAAGTAAAAAGTTTACGTAATAAGACTATACTTATAAATAATATTGCTTATTGTTACAGACTCACGAGGTAAAAGTTACGTACAGGTAGAGCACAATCCAAAATGTAAAAAATTCTGGAAGGTTGTATTGCATGATTGTTGTTGTATTGCGTGAGTTGTTTCCAATTTACATTACTATTTGTATTCCTCTGGGTTTTTATAAATTATTGTGTTACTTGAGATCTAATAGTTGATGTGAGTCTTTGTGTTGATATATATATAGTGTTATTTTAATTTTACATAGTATTTTTTGGCTCATTTTTTATTGAATCATCATTTGAAGTGAGTTCACCATAAAAAAATACTATACATTAAAATATTTACATTGACTTTGATAATATTGCTTTACTCTTATGACAGCACGAAGTGAAAGCAGTTCTGTCACCTTAAAATTATGACATTCAATAAGACCAAAGAGATATATATATATATTCATATATATTTCAGTGGTTTCATAAATTTACTACAGATAAATTATTACTAAAGATAAACATATTATATTATTATAAAATTAACCTACAATTTGACCAGTTGATCTCAAAGGCCATGTAAGGCATGCAACGTCAGTCATGTTAAAAATAATGAAAAGGTAATTGGAACGTAAAACTAAAATGACAGATGTCAATAAGTCTTTCATTTACATGTCTGTATATGTTGTGTAAAATTCAAGCAGTAGTGTGAGTAATCTTAAAATTTTCATTACTTTTTTATATAGTGTTGAGGAGGAGTAAGTGAGCATTGAGGGACTTATATAGTGGATTACATTTCTACATATGTAGCTGATGATAAATCCCATTCGACACGCTATTGATATTTACATATCTAATGTACACGTTAAATATTACAGTAGGTAGCGTGGGCATCGTACTTACAAAAGTTTTTGAAAGAATATTTCAATAATTGTACATCATCTCATAATTCTAACATTAGTACAAAAAAAGTGTGCGGATCCACAGGCAACAGCTAGTAACTAATAGAATACTATTTTTAAGACGAATTTCAAAATAAATCCAAACCAAATCGGTAGTTTTCTCTGACTCGTTTCCGCTTATCAAGACATGTTTCGTTTTAAATTGTTTCAGATCTTTACATTCAGAAACTAGCGAATGATGATACAGACCAACAAGCCTCAGAAATAGGATCTAATAATATATTTAACGCATGCACTGTACTAAGTATACTTCTAACTTTTTATTATTATGCTATTTTTGTGCTTTATCATTAAATTCTTTATATAATTCGATGTCCTCAGATTCGAAACCTAGCGTGTAACAATTTTTCGAAACTCCCGTATATTTAATTAATACGCCAATAAGGCGCGACGATTTTGTCCCAACTTTCCTAAGGGAAAAGGCCTATAATCATGTTGTGGGTCTCTTACAGGCTGATATGAATAAAACTAAACCAATGAAAGTTGTCGCTCACTTTAATTATTTTATTCAGCATTATTGTAAACTGTTTCTTAAGCAATAACACGAAGGTTTTGACGAAAGCAAATATCTTTTTAACGTACTATCTAAATTTGCTTGTAATTGTTATAATTTCAAACGAGGATATTCCCATAGAAGTTATGGAACAACAATAATTAAAATCAACAGCAGAAGCAAAAGTTTTTATTGTTGGAAAATGTTACACAATTAAGTAGCTAAAATAAGTAGAAATTAAAATGAGCAACAACTAGCAACATTCAACAACATGCTCCGGTAGAAGGCAATACTGTAACGTTAATTTCCAAGAGGTGCCCAAACGACGCACGCACCACGCAATCAGTGACGACTTAAATGTAAATGTTACTATTTAGAGAGATGACATCTACACATACCTCGCCAAATTTTAAAATATTGTACAAACTAATACTGTTTTTAACCTGTTTCAGACAAAGCTAGACAAATAAAAGGGCAATTAAATTCAAACACAAAAATTCAACCCTATGTTGATAATATAGGGGCTGTTAGACTCAATGTGTATAACATTGCTGCCTTAACGAAACAATGTGCTATAGGTATAATATTTTGTTTTCCTCTGTTTAACATATTTCTCAACGCTATGGAATATTTATAAACTGATTAATTTCCTTATCTTTTGTAGTTTTGTTTTCAAATCATTGGCAACTGAATTTTATTAGTTCATTATATAAAATGTGTCAAAGCATCGACGAATCACTAACGAAAAATACGGCGAGTCGCACTACAAGTAAAAACTTTACGTAATAAGACTATACTTATAAATAATATTGCTTATTGTTACAGACTCACGAGGTAAAAGTTACGTACAGGTAGAGGACAAACCAAAATGTAAAAAATTAAAAAACCTTTCAGGACTATAAAAGAAAATTAAAATCATTCAAAATCACCATCAATACTGTACTGAACGTGTGCTCCAATGATTACTCCAACACTAACTAGGCCCAGTTTGCAATCTTCATCGTTTCATCGCTATTCGATATATTATACAGATCAATACTATTTCAATGTTTATATCATATATGTATGTGAATTCGTGTAACATATATTAAAGTTGTTTTCCTTCATCATTTAATTTTATTATTGACAAAGGTATAACATTAACGTTGTTGAATAGTTGTTAGCGTAGTCACCGTTGCGATGCGTTAATAGTGCGAGAGAAGGAACTGATGAAATAATGACACCTATTGATTGATTGGATGTTCTTTCAACCCTCGGCTTCCAAATTAAGATTTAAATCCCAAAACGGTGGTTGCTATATTTTTAAATTCGCGCCATCGCCAATGACATTTTATACAAATATCGTGTGCGTCGATTGCCACGATGGTATGTCTATGCTCGCAATTATAGTCAAACAAGTCACCGGGTAGACTCTGATCAATGGAGTCTAATCGGAATAGTGACACGACGGAGTCTGATAAGAACACATAATAAATAGAGCGGACAGTTCGAGTGGCTTTATCAATATTTTTTTATCTTTCGAGAGCAATAATAATACTAATAATAATAAATACTGAGAACTTCGATTGGAAGAATGAACTGGAGTTCCGATCCGACCGTTGACGTGAGCGGTCGTCCCTTCTGCTGCCCGCTCTACGCTCGATCTCGATACTCGCGAGTTAATGACGTTCGTTATTACTTCGTGAGTGTTCGGTTTTCGTCATTTGCACACCTGCGCTTCGCACCTGCGCTTGACACCTGCATTCCACACATGCGTTCTTTTTCCGGAAATTGAGTGACACCTTCCTTTTGTATTTATTTATTGCTTGATTTATTTCTTGGTACATTTATTTGTTTACTCACTTACTTATTCATTATTCATTTATCTATTTATTTACATATTTCTCGTTTCGGTTCTTTATATATTTATTACATTTTTGTTTATTTATGTAGTCTTATATTATTTTTCCCCTGTCGTGCTCACGTATTTATTTACTTTTTTTTTCCTAATTTGTTTCGTTTTAAACAGCTCTTTTGACCGGACTCGGGATAGTGCCCTTCTTTAAGGCAGGGAGGTTAGTTCGCGTCCCCCTTAGGCTACGGAATGGCCCGCAATAATAGATTTACAGGACTCCGTGACGATTTGTTGGCTATTAGCGTCGAAGAAAACGCCGTCGACGCCATTCTTGCGCGACATTGTTTCCCGTCCACGAAGGACGTACAATATGTGCCTCACGTGGCCACGTCGAATGCGTTTGCGGCTCTCGAGTCCGACTCGGAATCATCATTGGATTCACCGGATTCCCCGCTGAATCCGGGGGATGGAGCGCCTGCTCCCGCGTCAGTCTCCAGCTCGGAGGCCTGCTCCGAGATGGAGCTAGATGAGGCGGCACCCGCCGTGCCGACCATGATCCCCGCGTCGACCGCGACACCCGCGACCTCTGCGCCCTCTGCGCACGACAGTGATGGTTACAAGACCGTCGCTCATTTGAAACGCACCCGCGGTGCGCGCTCACCGGACTCCGGGTCCGACTCGGGTTCCGGACATAAAGATAAGGTAGTCCGTACCGAAAAATCGTCAGATGGCGCTCGGGTGCCTAAACACGCGGCTATACCGGCAGTCGCGACACC